>WBNO01005536.1:0-36658 GCA_013400575.1 Peucedramus taeniatus | reverse complement strand
TTATTTATTTATCTCACATTCTGATAAAAATGATGTCTGAACTGAAGCATATAGAAATTTCAAAAAACGAGTTCATTCCTTATAAGAAAAAGAATATGGTTATCAGAAGTTACTTTTATATTTTACCTGTGATTATCACAAATCACAAGAGGGAAATTGAAAAGCTTTACCTGCTGTTTAATGAATCAAATTTCCTTTCTCTGAATGTGGAACTTTATACACCAATGCCTAGTTCATCATGAATAAAAGAAATTGAAAATCTGAAATATATTCTCAAACGTAGAATATTATGTAGCAGCTTTTATGTTTATTTCAGAACACAGAACCATGTAGCTGAAAGAGCACAGCTTTTTAGAATTTAAAATAATGCAAATTTTCTGTTCAATTCATAATTTTCAAGTTGTTTGTACATAAACCTCTGTGTCTAAATGGAAGCTCCAGCATGTTTGTGTCATCTTCTCAAATGATAAGCTATATAATGGAATTATACATTTGTCCTTCATGATAGAAATAATCTTCAGTTTGGGCATGTAACTATTGCTTAATTGATTCAGAACATGGAACTGTCTCCAGGGCTCAAGGCTGGCTTAAACCCACTTATTTCAAACAAGCAACCATGTTCCCCCTAATATTCTCTATTGCCTTGGTTGAAGAACATGTCACATCTGTCCTCAGCAGACAGAAGTGACAAAGTTTGAATAACCCTTCCTCTTCCACTTTGCAGAGAGCTCTACCTGCAAGGAGAGAGCAGAGTAATGTCTTAGGACAGAGCATTGCCTTGGTAACTGATTTTATGCCATGGTTGACTTCAAATCTAAAATTCAGCTTTGCAGTGAAATAAAGAAAACCAGATGTGAGTAGGTGGTGAAGAAAGAGTCTCACAGGTGATTCTAATTGAGAATCTCAAGGGTTTTTACCTTTGCTCAAACACAGATGTGATCCTGGTATAAACCAGCAAAAACCACTTAGTTGAAAAGGGTAATACTGACTTCTCCAGCTGCAAATCTGATCTGTAATGTATTTCCTGTCTTGTCTTTCTCAAAGTTTATTGAACTCATTGACACTCAGAGAACTAGAGAAAAATGACTAGAAACCTTTTCTGCCTTCACCTTTAATTTAACAGAAAAAAAAAATAGAAGTTTTCATTTTCATGGTGTTATGGTCTGAGAAGTGTCCTACTGGGAATCTGCCCTGCAGCTTGATAACACAAACTTTGGATTTTTAAAACCAGCTGGAATATCTGGCCTTGCTACTGACCTATCTGTTTGAAGTGTGTGCATATTAGTTGAGGCTAAAGTTTTGTTTGCAGTGAATTAACACAGCTCAGAGAGAAATCTCATGCTGTTTTACTGACCCAGGACAGCATACTGATGGGAAAGCTACCTTTTTCTGAAAGCTAATATCTGTCTTTCAGCTTATTGCTATCATATTCCATATTGTTATTCTTGCAAATTAACTAATTTTTTTTTCTATTAATTATTTTTTTCTATTTCTAGACCTATGAGTTTGATTGCATCTTATCTATATTTATAATAGATTTTATTGAAAAACATTTTGGTTTGTGACATTGGTTTATATGAAATGTATAATTTTAAGTGATTCTTGTTTTCATGGATGATTATCACCCATAAAGTTGATGTTGGCTTCAAGTGTAATAGACCCTAACACTGGATCAGGAAATAGCAACTGTGCAAAATGTTATTGTACATTTCTCAAGCAATGTGGTCAAATGAATGATTAGAGTCAAAAGTGGACTGGATCCATGGACTGTGGATTTCCTAAGAACTTTGGTTATGCAGCCTTCACTAGCATCTTTCTGTACTCTCTCCCTCTCTTGAAGAAAATGCTGCTTTGCTGATGGAAAGCAATAGTTTACAGCTTACCTTGGTGGGGTGTATCCTCTGCTGACATGGGATTGCTGTCTCGTGCACCCCCATGCTCCTGGAAAACTGGTCTCTCCAGGGCTTGGCTAGGACTGGAAAATCACTGCTTCTTTCCAGGAATGTCTGTGTAGTTTATTTGCCCAACAAAGCAACAGATCTGCTTTTGGGTCCCTCATAATGCATCAGCTGCCATCGACTTGGGCATGAGCAATCAGGGAGAGGCTGTAAACCAAGCTGCCAGTGCACAGCCTCTGCCAAGGCTGACAGCCACTGGATGGCTAATGCCTCTTGTGATGTCTTTGCCTCGTGACACCTGTACATAGAAGGAAGCCAGCAAGCACCACTTAATTGCTCTCATCCTCAGTTACAACACCCCAGTCATCTATACTTCTAAAGCAGACCATATAAACCAGGAACAACCACATCTTCTGGAGAAGCAGTTATGGGAAAAAAGGATTTTGCAGTAGGTATTAATAATTTTATTTGAGAAATACAGTGTAGCAATGATAAATGTAGTTTGTAAACAAATTGTTCAATTGAATGAATGGTTTAAGTTATTTTTATAGAATTAAGTTTGGTAAATACTGAAATTACAAAGGTAATCTGGCAAGTCAGTAAAAGGTTCTTTTTATTGACAGTGATCTAAAACAAAAACATCTGCTGCTACTGTTCTTGTTCTTTATATGTCCCCTTCTGTGTGGCACTTTTTTTTGCTTTTTACTGAAACACAGCCTGTGCTGATGACCATAAAACAACAACTTAATTGCTGTGTTGATGCTTTCTTGGATCCCACTGACTTTCTTGGGCAGCCTTTGAGACCGATCAGAATGTAGAAATTTGGCACACCATTGTTGTGTGAAATGCTCAGGGACAGGAGAAGGACAGGAAGAAAATGTGGAGCTGATGAAACAGAGAAGAATCAACTCACCAGCTTGAGGGCAAAATAAATATACTAACTGACAACAAGTGCTTTCTAAATAGTTTGAATTAATTCAAATGACAGCCAAATAAACAAACCTTAGTGTTGATAAATGCTGAAGAAGGAATATTTTTTTCCCTGCTTTATAAAGTGGGGTTACTATACTGAGAGAGCAAGACTTCCATTCCTCCACCCTTGCCCTGGATTCTTAGCTGATTCTGTTCTATAACCAATAGACAATACCTCAAGTGAGAGAAGCAGAAAACAGGGGATATTCATTTTTATTGTAATAGCAAGACATTCAAGACTGAGCTTCCAGAGAGATTACTGCTTTTCACTGGTGGTTGAAGCTGCTTGGCTTGCAGCCCTTATGCCTTTTCCAGGGAGCTGCTTGGGTTGGCTAGCTACTGATTTATTTATTTATTTATTTATTTATTTATTTATTTATTTATTTATTTTCCCCCAAAGATTTTATTTCGCATTTTCTATGTTTGGAATGATGGATATTGTCAAGGAGGATATCAGTGTGTTAAATCTGTTTGCTAAACGATTACAAATATTTTTTAAAACTTTGCACTATTTACCAATATTCTTTAGATGATATGTAGATATACTGATATAGGCAATGTAGTTTATTCTCTTTGTTTTCATAAAAACTGAAAGAATTAAAAATGTTTGGAATTATTTGATTAATGTAGGGTTAGTACATTTTCAGATCCACTGCTTAATGTATTGCTAAATAATAAAAACAAAAGGTTCTTCCAGTAAATCGCTAGTGTTGACCTTCCAGCTATCACTGGTTTTACTTGAGAGTATAAAAATTATCAGATGTGTAAACATCCTGATAAGAAAGGACTATAACAGAGCTAATATCCTGAAGAATTCCATTTAGAGAAAAGACTTTAAATCTTGTGTTGACAATTGCTTTTCTAAATGGATATTTTTCTTAGAATAAAAGAAGAAAATACATTTAGGTTAATAAAATACTAGTCATATAAGCACAATGAAGGAAAGGAAAATACATGCTCATTGGGAATAAAAAGCTTAAGAATTTATTTTATGTAAAAGGTTTTAAAAATCTACAGGAATAAATTCTTAAATTATTAGGAATGTATATGAAATTAGGCAGTTTTTGCAATTACCATAATTGTAGTGCTTCACAGTCAACACAGAAAGCTCAGTTATTCCATGCAAAGGAACAGATGTGTTTCCATTTCCTTGGTGAATTGTTTCTCAATACTGCATTTATTTGGGCATATGTGCTCCTGAAGGAAATCCACCAAAGGATATAACATATCTATATATTGCTGGCAGTGTTTGTCAATTTTCTCTCTCCATGAAATATATCAGTTTTTTGTTACGAAAAGTAGGTCTCCTAAGAACAATAAACTCTCCACGCTCCATAAAAGTTATGGTGAAAATCTAATCATTTTTGCAGCTCAGCCTTTGAATTGCAACTTGGTACTAGGCTTGGGAAATTTACAGGTTCAGATTAAGAAATATAAAAACACTGTCCTCCTAGGAGGGAGTTGGATTAGTGTTAGCACCTCTCCAAAGGGTGTCTTCTGTCTCTTAAGTAGCATAGGCTCTTCTCTGATTTCTTTATCTCAAGAGGGCACAGGAGTTTGTAGTGTGAGTGGTGGGATTGATTTGGACACTGAAACTGGCTTCAAAGCACATGATGAATTTTTGACAGCTCTAGCATTAAATATCAGCTAAAGATAATGGAATCTTTTAATTCCTGAGCAGGCAGCTGTGTATTCACTCACAAATGAACTTCTGTTTTAAAATAATCTGATGTACTACTTTAGGGTGTACTGGTCCCAACCTTTCTTCATTAACAGGGAAAAGAAATTAATTTAAAGCACCTTCATGTTTTTCCAATATTGTAAAATACTAAATTTTAGTCTTTAGTCATTTGAAAAATCAAGCAAAAGGTTTAAACATTTAGTACGACCTTTTATGCAATTACATTTGCAGCACCAGAAGGAACAGTACTTTATCTCACTGAAGCATTTGACCTTGAGGACCTCTTTCACTTGTGAGCCTGCTGCTGAGACCTGTGTGTGATACTGTCTGTAAAAATCCTGGGAGGAACATTTCATTTTCCTTACTGTCAAAACTTTGAGTTATCTAATTGTCCACTTCAAATTTGTCAGGTACACAGAGAATTCAAATGTGATGAAGAAAACATGCACCCCACAATTTTAGTTATACTTGCTGCTATTATGAACACCCACTTTAGAGAGATTTATCTTCATAAACTACTCCCTCTTTATCTACATGGTTGTGATTTCTATATTTCCAATGGAGGACAAATCACTAAGATAAAAAACCCCTTGCCAGTTAGGATGACTGGATTTATTTAATGCTAAATCTCATATTTGAATATTCTTATTTACTAAGAATACACTGAGATCATAAACATGTTCATGATTTTCAATCTGTTTATGAATATTTATTTTAATACATTATTTAATATATTTAACAGGGGTACATGTTTTGAAATCAGCAGAAGACAAAGTGTCTGGATCCCACTAACACCAAGAAAATAATAGCTAATCATTATTTAGGTTTGATTACTGTACCCAAGGCACAACCAAAATATAACATCTTTTTGAACATGGAAGAATTTGGGCAGAGTTGACAACAGTGACTCTTAAAAGCAGCTCCTGGGCTCATTTCAGTAAAGTTTCATTCAGTCAGCTGGAGCTTTTACGAGCTTGACTTTAATGGGGGTACAACACCTTTTCTACAATTTTAACAAACTGAATCTCTTTTACCCATGTGGTAGATCTGGATTCTTATCCAAATTCTGCCAAAAAGGAATCATAATTGATATTACTAACTAAAGAACTGGTTCATTGATATACAGGCATGTCCCTAGGGGAGTCAGCCAGCCAGTAAACAGTGGAGCTGGGAAGGCTTTATTCAGACTTACTTCAAAGATGCCAAGGTTTACTGCAGCCCAGAGAACAAAGTGATGGTTGAGTGCTTCTGATCCAAAAGGGAGACAATACATAAAAAACCAGTCCTGTTACTTTGGAAAATAGAACCTTGAATGATCTTTATATACAAGCATTAAAGAATGAAAAATGGATCTTTTGCTTTGTAGGTCACCTTTAAGACTTACAGCCATTAAGGAAAATTTTGCCTTAAGAAATTACAGATCTACTGCATTTTAATGGCTTGTTTTCAGACAAAAGAATTTTTCACTTTGATATCAGTTGGAATGCATTGGCAAATTTGTTACTGGACAAAGCTGGCAAGAAGAAACAGTATTTAGCAAAGTTCTGTGCTGGGGTAAGCATATAAAGGTTAAAGGTTGTTGTGTGCATCAGGAAGACAAAAGGGTTTAACTCTCTAAGTTTCTTTTTGCCCTGTGATGCCTGCTCAGAACTGTATCAGGAGTATTAGGAGTCTTTCAGACAGGCTTCTCTTCTCAGCTGCTGAGTGGGAGGTTTAAGCCTTGCTTTCACAACTATTTTGGGTCAAGGTGCTGAGCCCTCATCTATGCAGGAAGGTGCTATGGAAAAGTTGGGATGTTTCACAGGGGCTGTTTTACTCCCTTTCCTAAAGCAAGCCCCTAGAGTTGCTGCCACATTCACAGTGTGGCAAGGACAGCATTTCTTTGTCCTAGAACCAGCCCCGCTGGGGGTCAGGGCATGGTGATTTTCCCAGGATCACAAATGAGGAAACAGGTGGGTAATCAGAGAATTGCATGGAAAACTCCCAGATCTATAATGGCCACTAAATGTACTTTTTCTTGTCATCTGACTCTGTTTATCAGCTATATGTGACTCTCCAGGGTAGGAACCACCATGTTCATCATGCTATCAGCTGTGACAAAAGGAAAAGATAACCTTCGAGACAATCCTTATTCTTCTTAAAACAAAGACAATTCCCTTTTTGCCTTCTGCAAAAAGAAGCTGATAAATATGTCTTTTTGTCCTCTTTCACTCTGCTTATTCAGAAACGTGTAGGCACTGAACTGATATTTATCTGCAGTATTTAATATAACTGTTGAGGGCAAGGAGTAAAAAAGAACAAGGACAAAAAAAGCCTTTTCTTCAGTGGCTCATAACAGTGCCAATGGCAAGTTCTGCTTTAATAACAAAAGAAACACTTCTGCTGCCTGTTGAAGCAGAAAGAATATATTGCTGAAGAAAATAAATCAATGTAAATTATTTTAAATATCCTGCATTATATTACTTGAAGTCTGACAAAAAAGGTAAAAATGATGCTGTATGAGGTGGAGAAAGGATGTAGCTAAATAGAGAAAGGCATGAATTATTTAAAAGCTAATGGATGACAGAAAGAATTCAACACAGTTGCAGATGACTTATGATCTGAGAATTTGCCTTACAAGCTTATATAACATTAAGAGAAGTAGTTGGGTACTAATGCAGTAAGGTGATGTGAAATACTGAATTAGAAGGAAAAGAACAGCAAGTGAGAAACCAAAATCTGTGCACTGTAGTGAACTCTATGCTTCTAGCAAGTTGCCACATTTGCCAAAACCTTTTAAGCAAAAGGCACTGATGAGTCCCAAACTCTGGGCCTCTGAGGCTGCACTATACTCTGTGTGATATATCCTGTGTGACTCTGTGGTCCAAGGATTTCAAGGTGATAGAGGGTTTTAGCTGCAGTGCAGTGCTGGGCTTTCCCCACCATGTGTGACCTGCAGTCCTTCCTCATCCCCTCTTTGGGCATTGGAAATGCCATAGACCAGTGGCCAAAAGTTGAGGGGCTTTTGTAATTGGCTGTAGCTTTGTTCTGTCTCAGAGGATAAGGACAAGAGCTGCTCTGCTCCATAGCACACAGAAGTGTTACTGCTATTGAATGACTTAGATGCCTTAAGCTACCTGGGACTGTTTCTGCCAGGATGCTGCAGTCAGCAGGTTGAGTGAAGTGAAAAAATTGCTGTGGTAATAAAGTGCCCATAAGGCTGCTGCAAAATCACTCACACAGCAGCTTATGGAGCTAGGGAGCTCCATCCTGTCAGGAGGTATGGGAGCTTCCCTGTTGCCCCCAAAACATACCTTCAAAGCTAAAGAAGCAAAAATTTTATTATGTTTATCAAGTTTCAAGTGACTGCAGTACAGCTGCTAAAACACCATGCAGCCTCACCAAAGATGCCAGCTTTGTTATATCTTAGTGTGCAAAGAATAAACTGTTATAAATGGAAGTTAAAACAGTCGTGTAAGCTAACATGAGTGATGCTTACAGCATAGCAATTTTAAACAAATCAATTGACTAAAACAAATACCATCAGGCAGATCAGAGAATAACTAGAAAGGAGTTCTTGTGTCATATGTGTAAACAATGATAGCAGCAGAAATTATAAATTGTAAAAAGGACCATAAAATGGCTCAAGAATACCTTACCCAGAAAGCCTATCCCCTGTGCAAAGACTGTAAATAAGAATGAAACTCAACTAATAACATGCATTTGTGTGCATATATATGTTTGATTTTAATGGGTCTACTTATCAAGTGAAATAGCCTGAGGAAAGCAGCTGCCCTTAAGTGTAATTAAAACTGAAAAGATGTGGCTTATTTATGTCTAAATCACTGGCCTTATCAGACATCTCAGGTAATATGTAATCTATAGCTCAATGAGGTTTGCCCCTGTGATTCAGCTGTAGGGAGCTGCCCTTGTTATGGAACATTTTGTTTGGGAGAATATGATATGATGTTGCCTACATCTGTCTGTCTACTTTAAATTGTTGCTCAGGGGATACTAAAGATGAGGAATGGCTAGCTTGAGCATCACACTGATTTGATTTGTGCTGTTTTCCTGTTCTGAGATGTGCACATTTCTTAACTTCATGTTAAATCATCAAGACTTTGGCTGCAACAGACATTTTTTCCAAGCTGTACCTGTGCTATCAGCAATCACATTAATTGGAGTGCAATAGCAGTGTACAATCTGGGCAGGCTACAAGCAAGGCTCCATGAGAGAGGTGTGTGCACATTTCAGGTAGTTATCTGCACATTCTGGTTTTGCTTTCTGTACAATAAGGGACTGACTGCACCTCCAGAATTCTTAGCCTACATCAAGATATATGAATGTGTGAAACACCTGAGGGAGAAGAAAGGAACAACACCATAGTGAGAAGAAAATTCCCTGACATTCTGGAAGAGTTATAAATATGTGTGTGAAGGACATTCAGAAGTAAAATAACCTTGACTACCATTTTCACACTCATGTAGGTATTTCCAGAAGAAGAATAGTGATGAGTATGGGAACAATGATGAGCTGAAATGACAAAGTGTCGATGAGCCCCTCAAATTTGGCTTTTTAAAGGTCAGAAAGTTTTTAACATTAGAACATTGAACGACTGGAAAATAGTATAGCACATGCTATAAATCTTCCAGCAGATGCCTGAAGAAAGCTATAAAAGAAATCAGTATTACAACATACATATGATTGAATTTCAATGAATCATCATTTTATAGTGGCCATGACATGAAATCTCCATCTTCTTCTGAAATTGAAGGTTAAGAATGATGCACTATTTTACATTTCCCTGATGTTTATATAGAACTCTGAAAACAGCATGAAAGAAAGTAGAAAAATAAAGCAGACATATTAAAAAGCTTGTAAGATAACAGGGAAACCACTGTTCTGTTTTACAGAATATTGTTTCATTATTGATATTTAGTGAACTGGAAAAAATCCCCACCTTAAATTAATGTTTTCCTGCATTCCGTTACTGTAACAATCAAGAATGCCTTTTTTTGGGTGCTGTAGTATATATAAAGTACCTAAACAATATGTCCAAAGATTTTTAGACTTTAGCCAACTGAGAATTGCAATGCAGAATCACCATGACATGCTCAGCCTGAAACGTTCACTTATAATAAAAGTGAACAGATAAAAAAGGGGAAATTATAGTTCCACACATTTGTTAGACTTTATAGACTCAAGCTGTCCATCTCAGATCATCAGGATATACCCGTTACTTCTGCTTGTCTGAAAATCTTATTAACAGTGTATAATGCTTTCCCTGTCTCTTTTATTGTTTTAAGCACGGCTAGGTCATAATAAGGTCTTGTATAAAAAGGACCCTTTCTTATTCAGTGGGTTTGGTTCCCTGTTTAGCTCATCTAAGTAATAATATATATGGTTAAGTAGGATGGGTTTGTAATTATCGCCTTGCTCCAGGCAGCACAATTTGTCAAGGCAATAAAAGTGAGCAAGCTGGAATGTAGCCCTGCTCACACCTCATCAGCAGATTGTTTCCTGCAGCCCAGCTCCTGGAGGAGTGCTAGATGTGAGCAAATCCATGGAGGGCAATCAAAATGCACAGGTATTACTCAAGGCTGAAAAGGAAAACAACACTCCTGCCCAGACCTCTGACATCAGCATTCAGCCTCATGTGACCTGCATTACTGGAGCTGATGTATAGGGAACAGAACCACCACATGGACCTTCAAGGTCCAGCAATGATTTTTCTGGGGTAATACTTCCTCAGAAATACAATTAGGTTGATGCATTATAAACAAAATATTTTTTTAAATTACCATACAAAATATATGGGTACTAATACTCTTACCAGAAAATTTGAATTATGACTCCATATTAGCTCAGGGTAATTAATTTTTAAGAGACTTTTTTTTCATTTTTTTTGTTGAGCTACTGGTTCAGAGCCTTGGCTGTGTAGATCATCTCATTTAAGTTGGCAACATAATCAATTTAACATAACCATATTAATCCATGGTGTGGGCCAGTTACCAATATGAATTTGGTCTGGAATGCTCTGCACTTTTTGGGAAACAAAGTGTGTGTATATATATATATATTTAGATATATTTAAAATTAGTAGATTTAGAAGTTAGTTTCAACTGGTTTTTTTTTTCCAGAAGCTTTTATTGAGTTCAAGAGCTTACAGTGAATTCCTACCAGACAAATTTCTTCCCCTGTGTTCCATTTCACTAAAGTGAGAGATTCCATTTTATGGTAAACTAACTAATTTAGAAATTTATTTAGCTATCTGTAAGTCCCAAAATGAATTCAGCATTTTCTTTGTCCTATTTCTTATTAATCTACAGGCCAGATGCATTATCTCACTTCAAGTTCCATTGAAATGAGAAAGAGGATTACTTTTTTTATTCCCATTTGCCATCACTGCAGCAGTCCTGGAGCATTAGAAGTCCATCTCTCCATTTATTTTTAGTACTCTGTTTTTATTTATTTTTACTGCCCACAGTTTGGAAACAACTTCTGCAAGACCCAGTGCTGCAATATGGATCTTCATTCAAGTATCAACTAGCCTATCTTGGGCTCATTTACCATTTTGACAAAATTAAATTGGCAATGTTGAGTTTGAGTTTTATTTGAGAGCAGTAGAAATAAAGTGATTTTTTGCTGCTCAAAACTATGGAGATCTTATAAGGAAAGACTGGCTTTCTCTTTTTGGAAAATTTTTAATGTTGAGATAAAAGACTAGTCCTTTGATTAAAATGCTGGGAAACAGCATTGCTTGGGTTACTAACAATAGCTGGCATTGCAATGGGTCCTGAAATTCTGGCTGTGTCTGCAGCCAGTACTTCAGGATTCCTCCCAGGGTTGTCCTGTACAGACACCTCATTACTTTCTGGCACATCTGCAAGGATGAATATGAAGAATGCCTGGTTTTGCTCTTCAAATTACACTTGGATTTTGAGCCTCTTAGGGAATCAGACATTGCTCTTTCCTGGTGTTTCCACCCATATTTCTCTTGTGTTCATTTACCTGCCCATACTCCTCTTTGACTTGCTCATCTAGTTAAGCTTGCTCACTCTCCTAAATCCTGGGAGCTCTTGTTAGCACTCCACATATAAGGTTGTGTTTTGCAGTTTGTAGTATTGTCCCCATAAAACCACTGAAGAAAAACTTTTATCACTGGAAATCTCCAGCTTTGCAGTAGAAAACTTAGAGCTGTAAAGGACTTGGTTACAGCAGCTCCATGGTAATAAGTGAGGAGATAGAAGCTTCCTTTGCCCATGCTTTAAACCAGATAGATGTGATCTAGCTGGGTACATGATGCGGGGTATCTGTGGCATTACCAGGGTGAAGTTGTGCTGACTTGATTTTAGGAACTCACTTAAGAATATGGATTTTAAAATTACTTACTGTGGTTTCTTGTATGTCTGCATTTAAAATTATTTTCCTGAGGTTTTAAAGCACTTCAGATACAAGAACAAACAATTTTTTTGTTCACTTTTGTTACTGTCCACTCAGCCCTATTAAGAATCCCAAGGGTCTGTGAACTTTCATGTTGGAGATTTTATCAAACTGAACATTTCTGTGCTAGTTATCACTAAAAAAAAGAGAATAGAGACTGTAAATAGATGGGAAATTCACCTCAACCTCTTTCAAGCACATTTTGTTGCACTTGCTTTGTGTATGGCAGCTCTGCTTCTTGTGCTCTTTTTCCACTGCTATGCCAATAAGGTTGATATTGAAAACATAGCAGGGATCCAAATCTTGCCAAGGTAAATCCTGACTGATATAAATGGGAGCTGGATCTTGCAGAGCCATTTATCATGGGTTTCTGAGGCCAATGCTGAAATGAGGAATGCTTCACTGCCAGCAGTCAAACCACCACCACCACCACTACTAGAAATAGTGGAGCATGAGAAGAGCACATTTTATACTTGCTGGGTTTCCATCTCTGTTGTGACAAGAGCAGAGGTGGCTAATGGCCTCTGGTGTGCTTGAGGTGACCTGGTGGCATGCACCCCCTCCTTCTGAAGCCCAGCCTCTTGTCTTTGGCCACACTGATGTCCAGCTGTCAGCTCCTCCCATGTTGAAGCTTCCTGTGAGCAATTCACCAACTGGCAGTCGTTGTGAGGACGGGCTCATTTCCAGAGCAACACGTTCTCTCATCACTTTCTGCTTGGACAGTCAACAGATCAGAAAATTCCCTTTGTAAGCTACATCTCTGCTTTCCCTTTTAATGCAATAACATGTGCTTCAATGAAGGAAACTTCACTGGCTGCTGGCAAGGTTTTCCTGAAAGGGATTGTGTCTCTGTTTAAGTCATACATGAACATGTATGACTTAAAATTTGACTTAAAATGACACAAATTTTCATCCTGAATAAAGTTGTGTATTGCATTACATAACCCCTTAAAAGAAAAAGAGAAGAGCAACAGTTAAAGCAGCACTTATATTTATGAGCAGTTTTTCATGGTATTTGCTCCACTTAGGCTCTAATGCTTCTCTGATACAGATGCTTAATCTGCTTTTTATTTTCAAGAAAGGCATGCAAATGTCATCCAATAATTCGCATTTCAAATCTGCCAGCACACTGCCCCAAGCCCTTTGGCTAATCACTGTGGTAAATATTTTTTTTCAGAAATCTTTCCTTTCAGATGCTTCACAGAATTAGCTGAGCCTTCGTTTTTTTTTTTCTTCTTTTTTGTTTTGTTAGGTTGGAGTTTTTTTTTGGCAACGGTGGACTTCAACAAGATTGGCTGCTGTGCAGAGGCAGAGGGGAAGGCATCTTGCAGGTTATGAAAGCTGATGTACATGTTCTAAAGGAAGAAAGCAGCAAACAGCACAGTGTCTGAGCTGATCTGGGTATGCACAAGTTTCAGTAATATAACTGGGTGTACCATTAATCTCTCCTCTTTCTCTCCAGGTGTGCATCCCTTTGCCTCCCTAGGAGGTGCTGTTCAGCTGAAGCACTCTGGTTTTGGGCACTTCAGTAACTGATGACTCTTTATGGCTTGCATATCCCAGTCTAATATCAGTAGAAGAGAACGAAACCATTGCCTTTATTCAGCCATTGTGGTCAGTGGGATGATTAATGAAGAAAGATGCTTGGTAGTATATTCAAATAGCACTCTTCTTTTTTCCCTTCTCCCTTTGCACAATTTTTTTAGTAATAACTGTAAGAAGATGCTTGTATATGGGATTTTTACCTATAAGTTTTTTAGCATTTACATGCCATTGCTAAATCTTTGGTTAAAATATTTGAAACTTCATCAGTGGATTTTGTGCTAATGTCAAAGATTAAATTAATTAAATATGGAAAACTAATTTCAGAATATTTAAAACTATTTTACTAAAAATATACAGCACAACAGAGTGGCATGCTACATGCAGACAAGGGAAACACTAATAGTATTAATCCAGGTTGACATTCATATACTGAAACCTGATGAAAAAGTTTTGCCTTTTATTCATATTTTGGGCTGCTGACTATGATCATAGCTTCATGGAAAATGAAAGGCAACTTCTCCTTTATTCAGATTAAATGTACTGCCCTCTATTTAATAGTCAGGATCATTCCACAAAAAATTTTGCAAAAATATTCGAGTGTTAGTAGATAAGATGAGAAATATTTCTTTTCTGGGCAGGGTTTCACTCATTCTTTTCCCATTATCACATGTAACAATTGACATTCATTTGCAGTACTTCAGCTGAGCTCTCTGCATGCTGTACAACTATTAATATCCACTGCAGGGAGAAAGAAGGAACAAAACCACAGAGCTCAGAGCTTCTCTAAGCCAAAGCATCATTATTCAATGTAGAGAGAGGTGACAGAACTTTTACTAAAACAACTGTGTCTATAAACCTTGGGTTGTTTATACATTATCTTAGAAGTGGAAAGCTGACAGATTTCCAGTCTGCAATAGGCAGTGGTTGAAGAAAAGACGTGGACTAGGCAAATAAAAGCACCATACATCATTTAGTTCCAAAAGTACAAGGTGACTGTTCTAAACCATTAGAATAGATGACAGCAAGACTAGCCTCCACATAGCACTTCATTGCTTCTGCAGTGAAGGGTTCATCTGATTTCATTACTGTCTTGCTCATGATTTCCTGTTCTGGAGCAGGGAGAAAAGTTTGGCTTTTCTTTGTGCATATGTGTTTGCATATTCTTTATTGCTCATGATGCTCATCACAGATACCTCAGCATCCTGCAGGAATGCTTTACCTCTCCTCACTCCTGAGGCACCTAGCAAGTTAGGGAACAGCATACTGTGATGCAAGCTTTTTCACATCAGCTCCAGGAGCTAAATTCCCAAGAAAATGTTTCCAGGAAAATGTATACCTAAATCTATATATTGGTGAACTGGATTCCTGAAGATGATGCTGATGAAAAATGACATAGCATAAATGGGCAAGGGTATCTTATGCCCAGTCTGTTGCTCGTAAAATAGCAGCATATGTCTGAAATTCCACATCTTACTGATTGTGGGAATCTAACATCCCTGATTTAACTGTATACTTGAGACAAAGACATGACCTGAAACCGCTTGCTACTTCTACAATATCCGATTACACCTCTAGACTGGAAAATGTACATCCTTAGGAAAATTTTTAGATATGTGATCTAAAAAATGCAATCACTCCCCAGGTTTCTTGTCATGTCTGGTTGCCTCTAGGCAGAAATCTGCAGGCCAGGATAACCTCTGAGCACTTGTCCCCTTCCACTGACACGTTTACCTGCACCTCAGGTGAGGAGGGCAGCATTCTGGGAGGAGATCTGCCAGGTCCTCACCTCAGGATGCAAAGTGTGCTGCAGAGATACAGAGTGAGACAACTTGTGTCATCTTTTATGCTAACAAAGTGCTCTTGCTCTGAGAAAGTGCTCGAAACCCAAAATACGTGGTTGACAGCAACTGGAAGGAGCAGGTGAGTGTGAGGGCGCGCAAGCTGCGTGTGCATGGCTGCAGGAGGCAAAGGCTGTGCTCACTCCACAGGGATGGCCTCGTGTGGCTGCTGAGGAGATCCTTGGCTCGTGCTCAGGACTGACAAGGCAGAGGCTGGCACAAGGTCACGCTGTTTTATGGAGAGTTCAAGTCTTAGCAAGGTGCCACTGCCTCTTTGTTTTCCAAGCAGGAAAGGCACCTGCAACCCTTCAAGCATCCCCTGCCCTGCCCTCATCCTGCCCACAGCCCATGTTGGAGAGGGGCTGTGGAGGGGTCAGGTCCCAGCTGGAAGTAATTCTATCCTAGTAGTAGATAGTACAGCTAACAGAGTTTATGTTTTGCAGAGTTTTTTGCAATCACACTCTGTTTGTAAATCTAGACTGCCAGACTCATCTCTCTAGGAAGAGGATTCCTTCTCGAAACAGGTCATTGTGAAAATGCCCACATATCCAGGAATGGCCTGCCATTTTCTTTTGGAAAGTTTCAGCTTGCTACTAAAACAGTAGGGAAATCCTGTCATACTTGTAGTCAAGGCAGAGATGGAAATTTTTAAGGTGAAAAAGCTTAATAAAAGACAACATTGATGATATGTGGTTAAATCTGACTCTCAGATTACAGTATGTTTTGCTACTTCTCAAAAAAATTTAACAATTCTTATTGAAACTGAAAAAAAGGTCTAGTAATAAAAGGAGCAGTCCAAAAAAAGCTAGACAGGAACAAGTATTACTTCTTACTCACACCTTCTAGATGTCTGAGGAAATATTGTGCCACCCAAGCAGACACTAAACCAAATTCCTTTCAAGCTAACATTAGCAATTAACAAAATAGTCTTTTTGTTTTTTGAGTAAGAGCTACACCAAAGGAAATAATGCAAACTGCATGGGAAGAGTTTAATTAATATCCCTAAACACCATATTCCCAGAGACCACAGAAACAACAGGCGTCTATATTAATTAATTGGGTGAAATTATCTGCTTAGTTAAATGGATGTAATTAAGAGTAATGTCTTGAGGCCTGCCTTTTAAAGTCCTTTCACTGCTTTAAAAAAATATCTGGGACAAGTTTTTCATGGAAGAGACCAGAATTTTGTTTGACCAAAATGCCTAAGCAAAAAGTTTCCAAGAGATTCAGCATTTTGCTTGTTAGTTCTTGTGGACAGAATCCAGTCATAAGAGGAAAATCTATCTTCAAATAGTTCTATTAACTCAGAACCTACATACAGAGGAAATTCAAGTGGATTTTTTCAGATAGAGGCTTATTTTGAGTGATACTAAAAGTGGCCATGATGACACATAAGTCAGAGCTTAAAGGAGTTAAAGAAAGCAAAGTAGTGAGAATGTAGAGTTAAGTTAGAGGTGAAGAACCAAAGGGTAAAATGTAAGGCAGGATATAGGTACCGAAAAATCTTGCAAGAAGAAGAGAACTTCGTTAAAAAGTGTGGAATGTCCTGCAGAGTCATCATGAGACCCACTAAAACGAGTTGTTCACAGGGGAGCAACTATTCTGGTCAGGAAAGAACTGCGTCAGGAGATGAGACTCTGCTCCTGTCAGAAAGATACTTTATTCTACTTGGCGTGCTCAAGTGTTTTCTTCCCCATAAAAAATTAAAAAGTCAAGAAAATCACTTAAGATTTGACAATAAACTGATAGTTAAAGGACAGCTTTAGATTTATGATATTGTTTCAATCAAGTCAAATCAGCTCACAGACTTGAATATTTTATCGTGCTCCAGCCGTAGGGATATTGGCTGCTCTGATAAAATTAAATTGATTTGTTTCTCTCAGTTCTACAGAAGCTACATCCTGCTTTGTCATATTTGGCTTCTCATAAAACACTACTGGCACACTGTTCCACCTCAAAATGCTGCCTGTGGCTCAACACTTTTTTCCCTAAGGAGTGACATAAACCATCCATGAGATGAAATATGGACTCATGTAGATTTAGACAGAAGCTAGTTGTTCTGATGATTTTTTTTAGTTTAAAATTATAGAGCTGGCATGAAGGAAGACCTCATGTGTTTTCACTCAGTGCCACTGGCACACGGTACCAATGCCCTCAAGGCTGTAAATTAAGGTTTCTTGCTGTACCTTTAGAGCACCTGGGAATACTGAAATTCCTTCCCTTCTGCATTTTTCTCTTCTCCTTCTCCAACTCCAAAAAAAACAAGACTCAAACCCAATGTACCACTACACCCATAAAGAAATTAGTAGCAGGTATCAGTTTTTGAAATCTCTGTCTAAAACATGAGAATTAGGGTTAATGCTACACTGTTGGTCAGTAACATTTATTTCTGGAGTTTTTTAGGCCTGAAGCAGTTCTCTGCAAGAAGGCAGAGGCACATGTGTAAGGATTCCATTGGTCTTACTCTGAACAACAGTGTTTGCTGCTGGTCTTTCTCTTCACTGGAGGTAATAAATCCCCCAAGATCAAAACTGTTGATCTGAGCTAAATTTGTGATTCATTCCAGTTCTGCTCCTCATGGCTAATACTGTGGACTTTGTGCAGTGGATACACCTTCTATGTGAATGTCAAATATTGTCTTTATACAAAGCTTCATTGCTTAACATCAGAAACTGATAACACAGCCATTGCTTTCTCCACTGTATGTACTCAAAGTAAAGATTCCCTTTGATGATCTGTGAACTGGACCATGACCCAACATGGGCTACTCTGAATGCTCTAGTCACCCACCTACTCTGTGAAAATCTGCCAGCTCTTGACAACTGCTTGCAAAACCTTGTTTAGAGATCCTATACAAATGAAATGATGCGTGTTACAATTTACAGCTTGTTTTGCTTATCCAAGAGGTTCTCTAATAGAATATAGAAATATTCTCTTGTTTTCCTTGGAACCCTTTTCACTTTACAGAAAAGAATATCTCTTCCACGGTCACTGGCAAACCAGCTCACCCCTTCCTTTTCCATTACTTCCACATTTAAATGGCAAACTAATGCCTCAACTACTCAGCTGTCTCAGGTACTCATGTAGCGAGTTTTTTTCACGGTTTGAACTCTGTTGAACAAGAAAAATGGTGATTTTTGCAAAGCAAAATATTCTATTCAGCTTTTGCAAATTTAATTTGGTTTCCACAATTTCTCAAAACACAATGATGTATTATCTTTTCTCCCAGAATTCCAGCACACACATTAGTTGTAAAATGAGCTTGATCTGAAGCTAAATTATAATGTTGCATTGAAGTAGGTTGTTACTTACAAGACTATATCATTTGCAACAGAAGCTGTAGAGAATGAGAAGGGCAATTATAAGAAAAAGAAGAACTCTTTCATATGGTGTTCTCTGGAAAATTGACTCCCTTCACGGGAAAGCTCAGAGCAGAAATAAATCAAAGTATATACATCCCTCAAGTATAATGCTGATGGGTATGGAAGAAAAGATAATGAAAAAAGGTCTTCTGAAAAGGTTTGGATGGTATGCAACAAAGTGCAACAAAATTTGAGCAAAGAATAGAAAAATATGGATTAGCTGTTTCTTGTGAACAATCTGTGTTCTCTTATTCCAATGCATCGTGGGATGATGCACTGAGAAACACAGAAAGCAATTAAATAATCACATCATTATAAGTATGCACATGTGAATGAAATTGCAATTCCACTTCTTCAGCAGTTCCACAATTTCTTAGTATATGAATACAATTTTGGAAATGCTAGAGTCTTTTCTTTTCAGTAATTTCTGTGTGTGAGGATATATATCTATCTCAATCACACACACACACACACACATACATATATATATATATATATGTATATCTGATTTAGTGTTTCATCTTAATGAGATTTGAAGGCTACTTAGTAATGTGCCTTGAGTCCTTAGAAAATTAAAATTTTCCTTTTTCTCTGTGGAGGAGAATGAACTGAAGCAGAGCACTGAGAATGTTAGGCATTATGGAACAGCTGATGATAAAATGGAAAATAATAAGAAAAAATGTAACAGACAGATCTTGCAATAATGAAATAGTATTAGATAAATAAATTTATAGGGAAGTTTAAGAGTTAAAATAACTGTTGGCTTAAATGACTCTGTAAACAAGCATTTTTCTGAGTAAGATTCAAATGAAGGACCACTGGGAATGCTAGTGAAACCACTGTTTCAGACACTTGGATGAAAATTTATGAATTGTTGAAAAAAAATTTCAGCTGGATTTCTGAGAGAGGGCTATATGACATTTTGATCTGGGTCAATTAAACCTGGTGCTTTATAAAAAAAAGAATAGGATTCTCAGTTAATCTCAATAGTTTGTCAGACCTCTAGATTAATGTTTGTATAATTTTTAATGTGGCAATTTTAATTATTAAAAAATTAGAAAACCAGATGGAATTACAAAACAGCAACAGATTACTTAATTAACTTTTGCCTACTGGGATAAATAGAACATACCACAGAATATATCAAAGCAGACACCAATGAGACACTATACATCCATTAGTATGCAGGAGGTTTTCTCTTCAGATAGCAGTTCTTATCAGACATAAGCATATGCCTATCAATCTTATTTAATAAACCCAGCAACTCCTCATGTTATAATCCACAGCATATAACACCATGGCAAAAACCTGAAGAAGTATTCTATGATGCTTCCCACAGACCAGTGAAATCTCCCACCGAAGTACATGAAGGGGACAAAAATGAAAACAATAGTTGCTATTATTTTATGAAAGGTATAACATGTAAGTTAGTCTGCAAATACTAACAAACATCCTTCAGCTGTGAAGAGGCCTTAAAGCAAAAGTAATCAAAACATCAGATTTTAAAATTGTTGACATATCTGTCTAATCATATTACAAATACTCTGTCAGCTCTATTGCATGACATGTATTACATACCTGGTGAAAATAGGAGTGAATCAGATGAAGAGAAGACCTGTAAATCTATAATAATATAAATCTTCTTTACTTATATGAAATATCCTTTGAACTTATTGCAGTACTATGTAGATTTTTGCAAATTCTTAGTATATTTGCAAAGATGGTCTCTGAAATAAAAATTATTTCAAACAGGATTCCAGAAGCTCTACAATTGCTTCTTTTGGAATGAACCCCAGCTGATGACTTCCAACATTCCCAGAAAAGCTGATGATAATTATTGCACACCAAATACGTTCCTACGTGATGTGCACTGATACCTTTTTATTTAATAAAAATGAGTGTCACCATATATATGTGCATACATTTGGTTATTGCTATCAGAATTAAAAGCCTGCAATTTAAACCCAGCCTATTAGAAAAAGGGCTCAGCAGACCCACACAAATGGAAATGACTACTTGCCACAGGTTTTTAACCAGGCTTCAAGACAATGTGTTTGTTAGTACCTTCAGATTAATATCAGTTAGTTTTTGAACAGTTTCAATCTCATGCTAGATGATTCAAACCAGATGAAAATAAAAATGTGTTACCCAAAATAAAAGAATACAGAAAATACAGTATTGTAGTATTTACTGAACAAAATAACAAAAATCATGTTTGCTTTTTTTTTTTTTTTAACAGCGGTAAGTAATCAAATTTAGGCCATACAAGCATCAAGAAATGTAAGTAACTGTACTATTAAGGTGGTATCTACAACTTCTTTAAACTGCTCGAAATCCAAAACCACAAATGTTGTATAGCTCACTTAAAAATCATTCAAGTGCCTTGCACAGTATGTAAAAAAATTGATAGTAAATGACTGCTATGAAATGTACATGCAGTACCTGAATTTTATATTTCAATACCTCAGGCCCAGATCATCAAAGCATTTAGGTTTCCACTCCTCAGGGAAGCTCTGGGTCTCCATGTATATTAACCCCTTCCCTGAAAGAAGAAACTCTTTTTGATGGTGTGAATTTATAGTCTTGTCTTTCCCTGTGCAGGGAGGGAAAGGGTCAATTTTACAGAAAGAATGGTTCCAATAGGCAGAAAGTTTATGGACTGCAACTACATGAACCACCTTCCCTACACAACATAAAAATATTCTAATATTAAGGATTATTTTACAACTCAGTGGAAATATGCAGTAATGCAATTCATTTCCTTTGTCTGGATGACAAAAATGCAGTCTTAACAGTCACAAGAACCCGCCTTGTGTTAGCTATAAAAAAAAATATATTTATATATATATTTATGCAACTACTATGTGCATTAAACAAAACCACTGTATGAATCAGCAGGGTTCAATAACACTTGTATCTGAATCTCTGGAAGGGGTGCATTGAAATCTATGGTGCTTCTCAGTAAGGACTCACATGAAATGGCAAAGAATAGAAATCCATTTATTTTAAATCTTATTTTTCTTACCCCATTGCCTAAGAAATGGTCCATAAGCTCTCTGGCAGCTAAAAGGATCTGTTGCCTTTACTTCAACCTACTGCTGAGAAATGAAAAATACACCTTAATACAAACCTGATAATTCATTTTTTAGTGAACACTGAAACCGAAAATCAGCCAAACGTCATTGTGAACTCCCATGAAATAATTCCACCATCATGAAAATTCTCTGTTGTCTTCAGTTCTTACCAATCTGTGTATCATGAGTTGTTTAGCAGCCTAGTAATCAGCAATGTACAAGAAACATTGTATTATACCTGGAAAGCATTTACATTGTGAGTCACTCAGGTTGGCAGGTTAATTTAGAATTGAAAAGTATATTTCACATCTGCTTATATAAATGTGGGAAAATTCCTTTTCTTCTTCTTTACCTGTCTTAAGGTACTTTTCTCAATCACACTGTGATCAATGCCCTTTGCACTGAAATGGTACAGATTTTTTCCTCAGTCTTTGAGATAACAGAGAAGACTTGAACCAAAGGGCAACACCCTTGTGCACCAAAGCTTTATTATATTTCTGATTACTGTGCATCCCCACACCTAAAGCAAATAACATGGCACTTGTGCCATAGTTCTGATACTGTAGGTGTCCACTGACAAGTGTTCTGCATGAACCATTGTGTCTCAGTCCACTAACAAAAACTACTGTGCAGTAGTAATCTGGTATCTTAGATAGTTTTTCTTCTTGGACAAAGTTTATCCAGAATCTTCTTTCTATCAGGCTACAGCAGCTTAGGGCTCCTTTTCTTTAAAGAGAGGCAAAATAAATGTCTTACACCTGTAGGCCAGTACGGTGTTCTGTCCCAGAAATTTTAGCACTGCTCTGATACGATGAACCCTTCTTTTTCTCCCACTGGTTCCACCTCAGCATAGGCAGGATGTCCAGATCCTCTTCTGAATTTCATTGCTGGCCATCTGCTTGGACGTCGCTACAACAGCAGTAACAAAAGAAAATTTTATGAAGGGTACTACAAGAAATGGTTAATAAAAAGATATAACAGTATCTTTTAGTAATTTTGACCTCTCATACTAAACCACACTCCCTGCAGTTACAGGAATAGAAAGGCACAGTTCAGCAGCAGCAAAAGTCAGAGGAATTAATCCATATTTTTAAATTTATGAGGGGTGACTGTTCTCAAACACATAAACAATTACCACTACTCTTAGCAATGAAGAGGATGAAATAGCTCTTGTCTAAAATGGTTGATTATAGGATTTGTCACATAAAGAACTCATGCTCCACTAACCTCTAGAGGATCTGTCCAATGCCCTTCCTGCCTAGTTCTGCATAGGAATTTTCTAATATACTACATGCCATGGGAAAACATGTGGCAGAGTTGACATGAACTTTAATTTAAAAAATTATTTAGGATAAAATTCTGGCATGCTTATGCAGGACTCTCAAAATAATGACTTCCTATTTCAAGTGCCATAATTTCTACTTTAGTAGTTTACTTTGATGTTTCAAATAGAAGCAACATTTTTATTTAAACTCTTAAGAGCTTTGAGTACAAGAGCCTTAAGAAGTCCCAACCAGTTTCCACTAGGACCTTGGTTGCCTGCTTTAAAAACAGCTAATAAACAGAGAAAATAAACAGTTATTTTCTGGGGAAAATAATTCCTGTATTATTAGGATATCTCTAGGAAGGAGAAGTGCTTTAAACGATCTGTATTTTCAAATTAATTAATGGCATGTAAGGCTGATTTTGGGTGACCACCCTGAGATTATGTCAAAGGAAACAGCTTTCAGGAAAATAGGGAAACTCCTTCATAGAGTCAGTGAGAAGAAAAATCTTTCCTTAAAAGATTTTTCCCTATTGAAAATTTGATCTGCCAAATATACTGATTTACTTCACTTTACTGACAAGAATTACAATCTGCTTGGAAGGAGAGCTAGAAGATACAGCAACTTATATAGAAACATTGCAGGAAAATGAGAGGAGAATCAATGAAAACAAGTTACAGCCTATATTTTCATTGACAGCTCAAAAGCAAAATAATTTTACTTTATGATCTTTATTCTGAATATAAACACTGCATTTGATTTTCTGTCCCTATAATACCCCATTTTTATTTCGTTTCAGTCACAAAGGATACCTCATGCTGCTGAGAGGTGTTTTGGTGGCCATAGCAAGCCACAGCCATGATGATTTGCTGGGACTCATGGTGCTGTTGGGCAGGAGTCACTAAGGAAATCCTGAGGTGTCACTGGATCTTGTTCCCAACAAACCACACAGCTGACTGCAGGTTCAGCACAAAGTCTTCCTCAGTGACCATTTTTGGGAAGATACCTCCTAAAAGCAACTGCTTCCTTTTTCTCCCATTGCAGGATCAGGTTACTTTTGAGGCCTTCAGAGTTAAATTCTGTTTGGCAGGTAATTTAAAATACCAGATTTTTCAGTACAGCACCTTCCTACAAAATAGGAAGGCAGAACACTGCCTTCTTTAATGGATGTCTCTTCCTAACAAGGAAACATAGTCTATTCAAACTTTGGAGAGTTTTTTCTACCCCAGCTTGATTCTGTGTGTTTTCAAAATTAAGAAGGACAGTTTGGTTACTGCTAAAGAAAAAGGGTCATATTCTGTTCTCAGGCTCACTAAAGTAAATCAAGAATTATGCAATTAAATGTAAAGGGTTTATTTCAGATTTACACTGGTACAAATGAGAAAGGAATTTGATGGAGAGGTCTCTAATGAAAAGGGAAAAGGAAAAACCACTGGAAAACTAGCAGGAAAGAATAACTAGAAATGGTATCAAATGGTGACACATAAAGATGAGCTGCGTTTTCACATACTAAGTTGCTTCCTAATTTAATTTAAAGGTGTATCTATGATTAGTTACTACTTCACTGCTACATTAATGATAGATACTAAATTTACCATTTTGTGATACTCTTTTTAATTGGCCTTTCCAGATGATTAGTTATGGAACAGATGTGTATCAGTTTTAATGATGCAAAGCCATAAGACATAAATATGAGCTGTTTTCCCAGAAATAAAGCAAAAGACTTGAAGGTCATCTTCTAATATTGCAGTTACAGTTTTCTGCAGTTTCTTGTCACGTCTGAGGTGAGATTTTCCTTTTATAGTGATTGTTTAATTTCAGCTTCATTATGTGCATGTTGACAGTTTTAAAAGAGAGCACTGACAAACTATCAATTCATTGCCTTATGTAACCCGTTAAAAGCTGTAAAAATATTTCAGGTTTAACTGAAAAAAACAAAAGTAACTTGATAGATATTGGGAGATACAAAGTTCCTTCAGTCACTGAAGCAGCTCAGGAAATACTTAATGCATTCTTCCTCTTTTTTCTCTGTGAAGACTAATTAAAAAACATAAAAAACCCTACCCCCAAACAAACCAAAGAAACAAAACACATAAAAAACTCCACTAAACCCAAACCAAACAGGGAGAAAGCAAGATGGGTGCTTAATTAATTCCCAATTTTAGCAGGAAAAAATATGTTTCTTCCTCTGGAATTGGAACACTTAAAGGAAATCCTATGACCTGTGGCTGGAGAGTTGTAACTCCTTCTTCCTTTCAGAATTACAAAGCAGGAAAACAGGACTAGTACTTTTTTCATTTTTTGAAGTGTCCTTGAGTTCACTATTTTAAGCAATGAAGTTGAGAGAAAAGCACTTGTGACCCTACACAACCAGGATGGAAAAGAAATATGTTGAGATGTAGGAAAACAATGTATTATATACATTAAAAAAGTTAGTTCCTATTGAAGATCAGTAAGATAAAAGGAAAAAAAATCCATCAGTTGGATCATCATGGAAAGTGATGATGTTTCCTACATTATTTCCTTTCATGTTTCCTACATTATGTCTGTCTACACCATTGCTGGTGGCTGTGCAGGATGTTTGACTTCCTGCAGCAATACAAAGACTAAAATAAGTATATTTATATCCATCTTGCAGAGGGGACAGTATTTATACAATTTGTCTTACTTTTGAGGGAAAACCAGAGGGGATTCCACCAATTAAAACTGAAGGGTAGAAACTGGAGTAAGTTCTCACTCAGGTTGCAAAGAAAGATCCCCAAGTGTATTCTTTTTGATCAGTTTCTTCTTTTGACATCTTTCAATATCAGGGATTTTTGAGCCTTATAGGGGATCGTTTATCAATGAAAATCATATGATATCATTTAGACACATTAAAAAAAAGGGTTTGATACATATCTGAGTGCAGTTAATTGAAAATAGTCTAAATAAAACTCAGTTGTTATGATCTGGACATGGTTTCTATGTTACAGTCAATGATTTTTTTTAAGCTAGCTGTATAGACCATCTTATTTCCTGCAGAACAGTAACCAATATTACAAGAGCAGTTACAGGAGGATGAAAAGTTTTGTAAAGCTATGTTGAAATACTGGTATCTGAAGACTGATGCCCTGCTTTTGAGAGTTTTTAATGCTGACACTATGACTATCTCTAAAATTTATGCAACTTAACACTTTTCTTCTGAGATGGTAATTTATCAAAAGCAATTGTAATAATGTATATTTTGTTAGCTGTAGCAATTTTAAGCTTTTACGTTTCCTTTCATACATCTGTGTGAAGATGTGTTTCTAGCACTAATGGACCGAAGGAACTTGGCAACAGTTATTAAATATTTGATATTCTTACATCCTAGCCTCTGTTATCACCATCCCATCCTTAGTCTATATTTCCCTGAGTACACAAAAATGGAATGAGAACAGTTCTGTACAGATCTGCAATGTCAGAAGAGCAGTGAAGGAAAACAGTAATGAAATATTTGCCCCTCTGTCATCTCTTCAACCCTGCCACACACATTTCGTTCTGAAAGATTTCTAAAACACTATCAAAAGTTTCTTTGTATATCTCAACCAGCATAAAATCCCAGAGTGCTTGTGCATGCATCAGCTCTTCATTCCTATTCTGCAGTAAACTTAAACAGTAGATTTCATCAAGACATGCACACTCTTTTTAAAAGTGAATTTACATGAGTATAAATACTTGACATAGCATGAGAAGGTCAATCTTTCAAAGTTTTGACTCTCCAGAGCTCCCTAGTAAACTTGATTTACAACTAAACTACACAAAAGCTGAAGTTATTGAGTACCTTTTAGACCAAATGCTCTGGCACGACTTTGTCTCCTCTGTGTATTGATTTTTTCTATATTTCAATCTTTGAAACTTCTGGAGGACTGGTTCACTGTTTCTACTGAAGGGCTGCATCTTACATTTCCACTGATGTCAAATTCTTTGTCTAATTCAGGAGTACAGGAACATTTAAATCTATTAAAAAGCTGTACTCTTTAACCACACTTTGTCAAGAAGGCCTCTTTAACTCTGATGATATGGAAATATTCAAATATGGAGTTATCAAAAGGCTGGATTTATTGTCAAAACTTCAGAAAACTTATTATAACTTACAAAAATAGATTAAGAAAAAGGGAACAAAACTATAATAAGGTCTTACTAAATGACTAAATGTTAATCTGATACTATTCAAGACCCATTAGTCTAAGTACTTGCCCAGTGTTAATCTGCCTCAGTAGTCAGGGCTTTGGTTTCTTGTGAGAAGTAAAGATCATTCTGTTACCAATTACCTTGACCATAACATGTATTTTTGTGCTCAAAGTTACCTGAAATTTGTCCATTAGTCTGTAACCTTTTCTAGAAACACACAATTTATTTGACAAATTACAGTCAGAGGTGGATGAGGCTACAAATATCTGAAACTACACTTCTGATATATATTCCCAGGAATAAGAAAAGAACAAATGCCTGACACTATGTTAAATTCATATTTTGAAGAAACTGTTCTCAAATAAGGATTGCTTCAGACTTAAGATTTAGTAGAGTCATTTACAGGCTTCATTTATTTTTCTTTTTGATAGAAGTACTTATTTAACATATCTTTTTGTGATTTAAACCATCTTTCTATAATGTTTTTTGCAGTCTTATGTTCATCTGAGGAGCTGGCTGCTGAAGGATGAGAAACAGAATGTCTCCTTCCTCTACACCTTTGACTTTTATTGTCAGTGTTGATTATTTATTTTAGTGCTTCTCCCTTGTGGTCAATTTAGGTTTCCCTTGCTGAACTGCTAGTTCCTGCTGAGCTGGATAAGCCTTGGAAAAACAACTTTACTATCTGTACTAGGCAATGACAGTGAGATCAATGACAATACTTCAAATGCCAGGATACTGCAGGACTTTGAAAGAAGAGAAAAATGATACCTGTTCTCTTCTTTTTAATCATCATCTTCATGAAATGAAGTTCAGCCTGAGCATCTGGACAAAAACTACTTGATGACCATTTCAAACTAAAAGCATAATTCCCTGTAAAAAACAATGGCCCATATCCCAGAAGAAAACAGCAAAGCTATGTGAGCTCCTTCACTCACTGTAACCCTTTGTGCCTGACCTGTGATCCAGTTGCTCACCCATCACATGATGTGTTTCTCCAGCTGTGAGCTGGACATCTTGTGCAGAAGGACTCTGTGAGAGACGGCATTGAAAGCTTTACTGAAATCCACAAATTTCATTACATCAACTGGCTCCCCTTGATCAACCAGTTGGGTTACCTTGTCATAAAAATCAGATTTGATGAACAGGACTTTCCTCTCATGAAACTGTGCTGGCTATGACCTGTAAGTGTGTTGTCCTTAAGATGTTTTTCAATACCTCCCAGAATAATCTTCTCCATAAATTTACCAGGCACTGAAATGAGACTGACAGGCCTGTAGTTTATGAGGTCCTCCTTCTTGCCTTTCTTGAAAGTTCAGACAGCTTACACCAGCTTCCAGTCATTTGGGACCTCTGGATTCCCAAGATTGCTCAAAAATCAGTGAGAGAGTTTCTGTGGTGACATCATCCGTCTCTTTGAGGATTCCTGAATGAATCCCACCAGGCCCCGTAGATTTGCAGGGATCCAGCCAGAGCAGCAGATCCTGCACAACTCCAGGGTTGACTGGGAATTGATCATTCTTGCAGTCATGGTCTGCCACCTCAGGGCACCCTTGATCCGTCATCCTTTTTGAAGACAGAGGCAAAGAATGTGTCAAACACTTCTGCCTTGTCTCTGTCCTTATTTGTGAGGAGACCATCCTCATCTTGTAATGGGACAATGTTGTTTTTAAACTGCTTAATATTAATATATTTTAAAAAAATCTTTTTCTTGTCCCCCACAGCTCTGCTCAGCCGACCTTTGGCCACATGAATTTTCTCCCTACAGTGGCCAGCAGAGGCTCTGTTTTTTCCCACATCACACGACCTTGCTTCCACTGGGCATACACCTTCCTTTTCCTCCATATTTCCAAGAGAAGATTCCTGTTCAACCAAGATGGCCTTCTGCCTCAATTGTTTGACTTCTGACATCTGGGAATTGCCTGCCCCTGTGCCCTTAGGAGGTGATGTTTAAAAAGTGACCAGCACTGATTGACCGCAGTACCTGCAAAAGCTTTTTTCCCAAGGGATCTTAGTCACTAATTCCCTGAGAAGTCTGAGGTCTGCTCTCCTCAGGTCCAGAGCTGAGGTTTTGGTATTTTTCCTTCTGTTAACAGAGATTTTAAACTCAATTGTTTCATGGCCACTGTGGCCAAAACGGCTTCCAATCTCCTCTTGCTCACAAGATCCACTCTGTTGACAATCAGGAGATCAAAGAANCACCCCTCCACCTCTCCTTCCCTGCCTGTCCCTCCTGAAGAGCCTGTAACCATCCAACAGGGCACTCCAGGCACAGGATCCATCCCACCAGGTTTCACTTCTCAGCTGTGGCCAGATCATATTGCCTTTGATCTCCAATGGCAGAGCACTGTGATGACAGCTGAGGTAAATTTCAAGCCTCAAAAGGACTTTGGATCACAATATGAGGAAGGAAGGAAGGGAAGAAAACCACAAAGTATGCAAGTGAAAACTTCTTGTGTCATGCAACCCTTCTGTCCACAGATAACTGGGTCCAAACATGCAAACTGAATAAAAAGTAGTCAGACTTATACCTAGTTTTTCAATTTGCTAAATAATCCCTTGACATTAATTGCTCTCAACACCCAAGTTCAAACACATATGTAAATAATTAACGATTAAAAATACAGTAAAAAGAAAGAGCATGAGGGAAAAAAGGGAAGAATTAACATGTAAAACTAAAGCTTCAATTTGGCCGACAGCTCATTGAAATCTGAGCAAATCCGTCTGGCTCAGCTGGGAATTTCTCTACTCCTCTTTACATTGAGCTCTGAACCTCTAGATCACGTATACCATGACCTGTATCACAGGTATGCAATCCATGACATTCAGGATATCATGACTGGCTTCTTGGCTATCAAACCTCACATTCTGAATACAAGTATACTACATAAAGTAGTAAATCCATCAATCAATCAATCAATCAATCAATCACTTTTTAGTTGTACTATAGCTAGTGTGTAGTGATATATGTTATAGCTAGATTTCTGACATAAACTTTGTTGAGAAAGTCATGATGAGCATTATTTTACATGTATCCTACTTTACAAAAATCAGTCCAAATCAGCTTAAAGTATACTCAAGAGACACAGGATTCCTCAAGGTAAGAGTATGTAATGTGATTAAAGGGAGGAAACCATTGCCAACTAAATAAAATTCTATGGAGAGGAAATACTGCAAGGTTAACAATAAGTAACTAGAAAACCAAGGCATGCAACATCTCTTCTGTCACTCTGCAAGCTAATCTTTGGTCAATATTTACTCTTAGCTCTTAGGAAGAGCCTGCATTCATTGGAACTTTGACTGAAGCTCCCTTGACTTTAAAAGCTGATAATTCGTTCTGTCTTTGGGCCACCAGAGAAATGTCCAACCTAAACAATGAAACACATGTTAAACAGTGTAGAGGCTGGAAGAAACAGGAAAACACTGCATTTTGATTTGAGTCTTCTACACACTTCACAAAAAGTGGAACATTTTTTGAAAATGCATTGAAGTGTTTGGATGCTATTGTTTTAAAATTGCACACTACCATAGGCAAATTGAATAGCACTGGCATTTAAGACTTCTCACACTCTTTGCTCAAAATAGCTATTTTTATTCCTGGTGGGGATGCACATGTGTGTTCTGCTCAATAGGCATGAACAAAAACCCCTACGGAAGCATTTTCTTCAGACTTAAAAGGTAAAAAAAAAAGTAATAGAATAATGTTACTATGTTCTAAGACAATAGCTTTTGTAAGAAATTATATTTTTCTTGGCTTTTGTGTATTGTTTATTTAAACCAACTATCCTGCACTCAGGATATCATTTAATGGTGTTCAGAGGTGCCACAAGAGGTTGCCTTTATCAGTGCAAGGGTAAACAGCACAATCAAAGTGTGGATGCATTTATTCTTATCTGGGAGAGCTCACTTCATGACAAACAAGTCGGATTTGAGATGAGCTTTGTGAGAACCTGACTGAGGAGGTAAGTGAATATTGGGTTATATCTGCAGAGAACACAAGGAAGAAAGAGACTTAAAGCCTCAGATACAGGATCAGTTTATTACACTGTTCTTTATTCAGTAACCAGTCATGACTATAAAACAAATCTACTGAAAATTCCTTCCACAGCCCTTAACCTAAAAAACCCAACAAAATCTGATTGAAAATGACATTTTACCTACCAACTAGTGACAGTATCTTAGATGTAAAAAGAAGTTTCTCTATAAATTATGTTAGAGTTTTGAATGAGTGCTATAGTCAATGTCTGTATGATGCCTCCATAAAGTAACTTCTTTACAAGTAAACACAAATGCACCAGGTTCCCATTCCTTCCTTTGGCCAGCCTTAGAGTTATATTAATTACTAATGATAGATAAACTGATGTGGATCTTGATTTGGCTTGAAGACTTGATGGCAGACTAATGTGTACTTGTAATTTTTTAGACATCTGCAGGAGGGAGATGCCTGTCCATCTGTCACATCTTGTTTTAACTGTGCAATGTGCTTATTAATCAAGAGACTCATAGGAAACAGTATTATTTTCTGAAATATTTATGTGCTTGTTCTCATTTCATAACCAACCCCATGGCAATCCTCTTGAGCTCTTTTCCTAGAATGGTAACATCAGATCCATATTTCATTCATTTCCCATAAATAATGCAACTTGTCTCCTGTGCTGTGTAGGCTATCATGTTATCTGCAACAGTTTACTCAAATATTTTTCAATTGCACAAATGCAATAAAGAATGATTCCTTGTAACACTGGCCTATTTATACCACTTTTGCCTGATTATTTTTTCAACTTCATTTTTAAAAGGCAAGTTTGAGAAGATATTTTCTTCTTTCTATTGGAAACATGTAAATCCTATAGATCAGATGAATATACTAATAATACATTCTACTTTTTTTTAATTGACCAAACAACTTTTTTCTTTGAAAATTAAATTATTAAACTTATTAAAAGCAATTTGATTTCTAGAATGGATTTCCTTGTTTTGTTCTAGGCTTATGATACCAAAAATGGTTTTAAAGTTTTGAAATTTGTGTACAGTCATCCCCTATTTCATCCCTTGTGATTTTCTTACTACATCAGTGTTTGTACCACTCACAGGGAAAGGTCACCCCTTCATGACTAATACTTTTTACAATTCTTGCTAATGCTGGTCCTTCACAAGTACCATAATTATCCTAGTAACCAATAGAGAATGTAGGTTATACCCTGTTTTGCATAAATTTTATTTTGACTGATTTTTCCTTTATTTTATGCAGAAAATTTATGTTTTTTCTCTTTATTCCAAATGACTTGCTAGAAGACATGTTAGCTTTGACTAATAACAGATTATTAGACTGATTAATGGCACCTAAGGATTAAATTAAGTGGAATGAATTTAACAGCACTGATTAAGGCACCTCTAGTTGCATGATGAGTATGATATCAATGAAAGAAATAAATTAACATGCCTTACTACATTTAAAACAAAAACAAACAAAAAAAGTGTATTGTAATTTGGTATTCTTCTATTCTTGTTAGAAAGTAGTGCTGCTATTTACGTAGCCTTTTCTATCACACTTCGACAGATTAGAAACTTGCTTTCGGTGGAGTGAAAGAATAGAAATTCAATCCATATAAATCTAATCTGTGTGTGAAAAAAAAAGGGACAAAACCTTCTCTTTCCTACAAGGACTTCAGTGGAATTTTGTTTGTCTACATCAACAGTGAACTGGCTTGAAATGCTGCATAAACATGAGAGAAAACTATGTGTTTATTATATGGATTCTGTTCCTCAATGGTCAGTACAGTGACATTACTCGAACAGGAATACTGATAAACAATTCATTCTGATTTCTGTCACTACTATTCCATCTAAGAAGAATATTTATTATAATACAATGTTAAAGATGAATCATTCTGTTCATGTTCATGTCTCACTTCAATTCTCACTGCTGTCACTCAGAATAAATGTCTACATCTTCCTGGTCCAGCCTTTTACCTAAGCAATCCCTAAGGTATGTCCCTAGTGACACTTCAAGTGGTTTTGCATCTTCACTGTTGTCCAATAGTAAGTGTCCAGGCTCTTCATAGGAAGGGAATACCACACGTGGGGGCTATGAACAGTCATCCCTTTCTTTCCTGTTCAGCAAATCTATACTTATCACAAGGCAGAGGAATGTTGCTGAGTTAGAAAAAAGAAACCACAAGGAGGTGTAGGTATTCATGGGTTTTTGTGGACGATAAAGCCTGTGGAGAATTTTCCTTTCTCATGTTTTTTTTTCTACAGTGGAACTGAACTGACTAAATGTCAGCATCTGCAATGAAGGTATCTGCACCTAAGGCAGCTGTCTGTATTTGAGGGAGAAAAATGTCAATTTATCTAATCCTAAAGGGAATCTCAAATAGGTAAGATGAATCATGGTCTAAAAAAGTCTGTTTCTCTCTACACTAATAGAAAGAGGAGAAGAAATGATATATATTAAAAATTAGGTGAAATAATTTTTTTCTACACTCTAGAAAAAATGTAAAAGGATTCCTTTAAAAGGTGTAAGGAACAGCTAGTACAAATTTCCAGCTAAAAACTTACTAGAAGTCAGCTCTTCTGTAGAATTAAGAATAAACACTTTTTTCTTCCCCCCACAGGAAAATTATAGAAAAATTATATGTCCTGAAATAAAATGATAGTGCACAGGAAAGGTAATGGAAAAATGCTGTTGTGAGGAAAATGAAGGACAGGAAAGAGAAGTAGTGTGTTTCTGACATATATCTCTTAGATATATATCCTGTCTACAAGCAAAAGAAGTAATAGCAATGGTAGCTAAAGGAGCAGAGTGACAAACATGCCAAGAACAAAACATTATCCCCTGCTAGGAGAGCTCCTTTTCTTCAAAGATTACACTATGAACACGAAGATACTTTTTGATTCAGTTAAGTAAGATCTATTTTGGAGACTCCAAATACCCTAGCCAAGAGACAGGACTAGTGACACAGAGTGTTGCCCTTGTCTTACCTCTATAAAGAAGAGACTAGCTGCTGACGTTGGATGGTGATACATGTAGACGGTCACGAGGATGGCTGCAGCCACAACGAGGACCAGGACTAGGATGCCGACAATTAACCCGGCATGGAGCGTTCCACTTTTCTTCTCCGCTGCACTGTCATCTGTTGAAGCTGCACAAAGAGCACACTTCTTAGCACAGGAACTTATGCCTTACCCATTCCATTACACAGATGGCAATTGGGCGTTTGCTTTTTCTCTGTTACATACACCTCATTTTATACAGTCCAAGCTGGAAAAAGATATTAGATGTCTCTTTTCTACAACTGGGTACTCTCATAACCTTAATGAAGAGACTTTCAAATGTTTTACTGATTCTAATTCAACTAATGATATTAACATACTTTATTTTGAAATTAAAATGGATGGTCTGAAGTTCCTAATTACCTTTATAATAAATTTTGGTTTGATTTTTTATAAAATTATTGCAATTGTCCCACAGACAAAAAAGTGCCTATTGAATACATTTTGAACATTTTATTTTTCTTTAAATATTCCAGTTGAGACATGCCACAAACGCTTTTGAGGTCTAGGTCTTAAACACATTCTGAAAGCCTTATTCATTAGTTTGTAGAGGAGTTTGGAATTGCTCTTTGCAACTGAATCAGACAGCCAAAAGTGCAACAGATGGATGCAATATTTTCATCTTGGTCTGAATGGAACACTCGTCATACCAAAATATTACAGAAGAGCATTCATTTACCAAACTTGATACCTAGAGGCCACTCATGCTATGCTCCTGTCAGGATAAAAGAGGATTGTCTCTGTCACAAGCAACTTATCCGCAGTGCTTCCAGAATAAGTGAAAGTCTTTCAACAACAGTGTAACCTTTGGGGGAAAAGTTGCTCAGTATATCCACCAACTGTTCTTCATCATACTCTTGCATACAAGAATTGCTGTTCTGCCCACTTCTGCAGGTAAAAGAGCCATTCAGAAGTCCTAGGTTTAAGAAACACCAGTGGAGCACCGGTAATTTGACTTCACAAACTTCCATCATTCTCCTAAATGTTCTTCACCCAGAGGGTTCCTGGGCACCTCAGAGAGGTGGTCACAGCCTCTTTCTCCAAGCCTGAAAGAGTACAAGAAGCATTTGGACAATGCTCTCGGGCACAGGGTGTGACTCTTGGGGGTGGCTCAGTGCAGGGCCAGGAGTTGGACTCTATGGTCTTTGTGGTCCCTTCCAACTCCGCATATTCTGTGAGTTTGTGTGATATTCCCACTGCTTTCTGCTTTTCTGGAAATTCTTCTAATCACTTTCATGCATTACTCCATACAACACCTGTCTCTGGTCTTGCTTATGAGAAATTTTCTTTCAGTTCCACTTTTAAATTTCCTCTCATGCTTGTTTGGCAAGAGAGTATAATGAAAATCATTGGTATCTGCAACCATCCTGTTTGCTGTGCCATCCCCTTGAACTATTTGTTTGGTCGTCTTAGTGTGCTATGTTCTCTGAGGTCAGGGACTCCCTTTTATTTGTTCTTTGAAGACAGATATGTGTTTTGAATGTTACTTCAGACAAATCACTGTTATTGTTATTAATAGGAACAACAACAACAACACAACAATAGCAATAAATGTACATGGTCTTTTACCATTCATCTGATTGGAGTAGAACACTCCATGCTAATGCTAAAATAGAGAATTGGAAAATTATAGAAGAAAGGCATATTGATGCAGGTGGTGGTAAATGTCTTGCATGAGGGGCAATAAAAGAGGAACAGTTAATCTGAGTGTTACAGCTCATACATCCATGTATGGCAGCACATTTCTCACCAGAATAAGGAAGGCTGCATGGTTTGTCACCCAGCAGATTGCACAGCACCATTGGAACAAAAGGGAGACAAGGGAAAGGAATATGCATCTTAGCCAAGACATATATCTATTACTCATGTAATCATTATGCATCTCTGGGAATAGAAAGAAATTCATGTACATATCCCTTGTTTTTGTCCACATTTCCTCAGTCTTGATTCAGGACAGTCAAAACCCCACAGTGTTGCTCTGTTCTGTCCCCTTAAATTCAGCAACACTTTTTGGGGTAAGGAACTGAGTAACAGGATCAGAGGATAAAGAAAAAGATCCCAATAGATTGGGAAGCTAAACTAGCATGTGGGAAACATTAATGATTTTAATAAAAATTGCTAGCATGATACCAAATCCAGTACAATCCTGCAAGTATCATTCTTTTTAAAAGTTCATGAGCATCTGTTCACACAAGAACTTCAGTTTTAGTTGTACTGATTTTGGACATTAATTTTGAGATTATGTATGAACATTATCCAAGAACCAGGTCTCTCCCTGCCTAAATCCTATAAAGGGATTTACTTTGTTTTTTTAGAGCTTAGTTTACACAAATGTATAGAAGTTTTGAAATGGAAAAGTAGTGTCAGCCTGATTTTATTATTTTATTATTTTATTT
>WBNO01005532.1:0-16974 GCA_013400575.1 Peucedramus taeniatus | reverse complement strand
AACCAAAGCCTTAAATAGGCCCTGAAATGCCAATACATTAAAAACAAAACAAAACAAACAGAAAATTAAGGAGAGAGAGAGAGAGAGGAAAGGGTCAGGGCATATGAAATACTAACATATTCTATTCTGGCTGCAGAAGATATTCCNTATTCCTCTTAAAAAAGTTTTTTTTTTTTTTTTTTTTTTTGATGTGCATTCTTGTTTGCCAGTTACCCTGCTCACATAACATACTCTTTAGCCTAGTAAATATTCTGAAAATAAACACAAGAAAAGGCTTACTATCACAAACCTACTATCAGGAAGTATTGTCAGGTGTACCCTAATGTTATGGCAGTTATCTGAGGTTGATCACAGTAACCAAGCTCCAAAACCCTGAAATATTTCTACTAACTTGCCTAGTTAGTACAACAACCAAGCTGGACATGACAGTTTTGTCTACAACAGAACTCCACTGCTGGCATTAGTAGTGGAATGCAGCAATTCAATAACAGACTTTGTTATTCTTGTTGCTCTTGTTTTAAAATCAAGTATGTTACTACATACATAGTAAAATCACTGTTTCCAAAACCAAGATAGCATGGATTCTTATTCAAGGTAAACTGACATTTCCAACTGCTTTCCAGGAAAGTTTAAATGTATTTCAGTAAAATTCAAATTCATAATTCTTTATAACAGTCATATTCATAAAACTGCATTTACTCTACACTATTTCTCTCTACTTTCCTCCAGCAAGTATGTCCCAAAGCAGTGAAATTCGAGCAAAAGAATATTCTGCATTAACAATTTTGAGTTCAAACTGGGAAAGTCCTATATTATGTTAACTTAAATGGTGAAACCAAGGTATTTAGCAGCATTAGGTGGCCCATGCACATTGATCAGGATAAGGAAAAAGGTACTAATCAAGTCTGCACCTCACAGAGCCATAAGCAACACCAGTTCAGGTTAGTCTTAATGATTTTGCAGATCTAACTAACTTTACCTGTGGAAATTTTCTAGGAAGAGAAGTTCAAGAAGAAAATCAGATGAAAATTCATTTCACGTAGAAAGAAATTATTCATCCCAAAAGAAAGAAACAAGACAACTAACTTGAAGAATTCATAAGAGATGAGTAGAAGACTCCACAGCTCAAGTAAGCAGATGTACATCAACAAACACCATAGAGCAAATAGAGCAAATGGCCATTCATTTACTGTGTTCAGTGATCACTGCAATTCAGAGCCTGTTTTGCTACAATACTGAACAGGCATGAAGTGGTAGGAACCAAATGGGTTATTGCACTTCTTTGCAGGACTAAACAAAAAATACATATATGGATATATTTATATAAATGACTTTGTAGGAGCCCCGTAACTGGTAAACCTCTTTTCCCTTTATAATATTTGAAATTGAGTATGTTGAAAGCACACAGGTTGGAAGACTTCAAAGAAGAGGTGAAATTCCAGGAACCACACTGAAGCTAAACTATGCATTTTATCAGGTTTTGGTTTTTTCATATAAAGAAATCTCAGTTGCTGAGAAACATTTCCCAGCATGAGGCAATGAAGAGACACAGCAGTGTGAAAGCTATAACCCTTTATCTTAAAACCTACTTTTTGGTTAAAGCTAAGTAAAGTAATATTTGTTTTCAGAATTATATTGGTGAAAATTTCTATTTATTTCACCTAAGTGAAATCCTACATTTGCTAGTATCTTAATAGGTGCAATCCAGAACTTCAGGCTGCATGAAAATAACCTTCATAGGAATTTCCTTTATATTTGAGTCCAGACGAAGCCATAAACATTCTAAATATGGCTTATATTAAGAAGGCAGCTAATGAGAAACTGTTAATACAGCAGAAGTCTTGGTCATTTACTGCAGTTCAGCATTCAGATTTTGGTGGAGGGGAAAAGGGCTGGACAGGTGCAGAGATTATTTCTTTAGGGCAGGGCACTAACACTAGTTAAAAAAAAAACAAAACAAACATAACATAGGTTTATAAAAGCAGGTTTTTTTCACCTGGCTTTCAATTTCATATGCATATAACATTAAGATACTATCAACTATCTACTACTGATAATAATTGAAAATTATAAATTCTACACAGAATGACATTTTCAGTGCTAGCTTTAGTTTCACTGGGGTGGGAAGAAATTAATTTCTAGACAGCTATACATTAGTAACTGGATTGGCAGACACATACCTGATTTACAAACATGTTAAAATGGTTTAAACCACTTATCTTAATGCTGGAGTAAGAGATCTCAGCATATCAAAACTGCAAAAGCAACAGCAATTTATTCAATATGTTTCAGTTGCTGATGATTTCCCACTAAGAATGACGAGACCTCAAACTTGACTTCTCCAGCAGAGTACACATTCCAAATACAGAAATTCTTTGGGAAAACTTTGTACAATTTAAGGTTTGATTAATTATGTTTTAAAGTGTGAGAAATTACTAGTAAAACAAATAGGTACATCACCAAATCTTCCCTTCTTTTATCTTGCCTCCTGAGTAACCAGAAGGACACGAGTTAACTTCTTCTAGTAACTTTGATTTCTACCAATTCTGTTCCAAAATCCACTGCATTATTTACTGAAGGCAGCCCTGTGGCTATTCCTGTGATGGTCAGTATCCCCCAGGAAAACACATCATATCTGTTTAGTTTTTATTCACTTCTGTCCATGCTCATGGCCACTCCCCTCTTCCCCTTTTATACACCTTTTCCAGAGGTGCAGCAGATGGAGGTGCAGCTGCCATTAACCACCTGATTCATCAGAGCTGCTCCAACCTCTGACCAGCAGCCCTGGAGGAGCCAATCTCTCAAAGATTCCACCAAGTTTTTCCCATTCTCCACCATCTCTCCTTATCAAGGTACATGCCACACTGAAAACCTCCATTCCACAACTCCTGCAGCCCAACTTCCCAATGCCCCCTCCACTCCCCTGATTTGTTATGGAACAACAATATCCTACAGGTCCTACAGTTGCACAAGGCAGAACAGTAAATAAGAGCAAGAGTCATCATATGCTGCACATCAGTGAGAAGCACAGAGTAGTCAAGATTGGATATGTGCACACACAGAATATAGTCCAGACCTGAGAGCAACTCCAGCTGCACTCAGCTTTGTTAGCAAGGATGTAACATCACTCTGTCTTGACACTTACATGCAACCACGATCATCTTGAGTACTGCTGCTGGCATGGAATGACTAATGAAGCTCATAAAAATTACACTAATGAAGAAGCTTGCTTCACTACAGATACAAATGTTGTTAAGGCTACGTAACAGAGAAGGCATAAGCAAGCTCTTGGCAAACACAGAGGGGAAATAAAAAAAGGAAAAAAAAACTCAACCTTTAGAAATTCCCACAATTTTTTAAGTAATTAAAATATCTCATCCAAACCAACTCTTTAAAAAAGTTACCACAACAACAGAAAACCATAGCATAAATCCCACTAAACTGGACTGCAGTCCCAATAGAAAACTGGTGTAAATCGCTTAAAAGTAATTTTACAGATTTGTACCAATATTAGTGGCATTTCTTTATCAGTCATATTATATCTAAGTGCATTTTTTGGTTAGAAACAGGACCACTGTTAACTCAGACACTGCATGACCAGTGGTGCCTCACACTATAAGAAAAACCATACAGATACTAAACAGTTAAGTCACTAAATAACTCATCAATTGACATCCAGGCTGTTTCCCTGAAGAGAGGAAATGCACAAAGCTGACTATAGGTTTAAAACTTAACTCTTCAGAGGAAACCATTGAATGAAACACATGAGATATTAAACAATGCAACCACTTTCCCATATGTTTTAGTGTATGAAATGATAGATAATGAAAAGTGACACGTTGTGATGCTTAGCAAATTGAGAATTACTATTTCAATTTTGTACAAAACAATGTAAGGCAGGAAGCCAGCAAACAGGAGTTATTAAAGATATCTGTCACTTCAAAAACCACCAGCAATATTAACTGATTTAACAGTCTAAGGAATCAAGATTTTACCAGGCAAAGAAATCTTTCCAATTTCTACCCTCAGAAGTTAAAACTTACCCCCAAACTTGTTTAGTAAATTTGTTTAGTAATCACCCCATACTTAAAAGCAGAAAGCTAAATAATGACAGAAAAAAATTAATGGAAGTTAAAATGGCTCATTTTTGAAACTTTCATTTTAAACCTGACTTTGTGTTGGCAGAGAGAAAAAATTATTTGAAACACATACAGCTTAAGTTACCTTTTAAATTACAATGACATAGAAACTTTTTTTTTTCTAGCTAAAGGGACAGGAGGAGCAGGAGACTACAGGAAGCCAGCAGAGCCCAATATCTCTTCGTGAAACAGCTTTCCCAGGGTCTGCTTTAAAAGTTAAGAATACAGTGTGTGACCCAGATAACATGAGTAGCATCAAGGATTTAGTCTAGCAAAGCTGTAAAGCTGTCTTAAACGGGTTACAAGTCATTGATTAGCAAACAGTTGTTCTAACATTTGCATGAAGGTCCTTTCCAACATGACTCAGCACCTATCCACAGTCCAAAACATAAAGATCCTTTATCTATATAAAATAAATAATGTTATTCTTCCAGTTATACACATAAGCATACACTTAAGGATATAATCAGCACATGCACCAATCACCACATATTTAGTAAAAAGAACTGCCAGTAAATTATTTTCCTACAGTATTTTTGAGTCATACTTCAGCCTGCTATTTTCTATATGCTGTGGTATTCAGAAGTTCAAATTATTTCATATTTACATGATCACACATTCCATTTCAGTGAGAAGAAAGAAAACTTACAATTCCTCCTCTGGAAAAGTTCTAAGTTATATGAATAAAACTGCACATTTTACTGCCAATATACTGAATAAAGGACGCTCCTTTTACATGTATTGGGCAAAATGTTTTGATTTACTCAGGCAAATTGCAAACACACTTAACTATCCAGTTTATGAACAGTCAGAAATACAATGGAGGGAGGTGATTTTTTTCTTTATGCTATTAAATATGTCTAATGCAAGAATTTTTAAAAAGAGCATACTGAATCAATAATTTTTCTGACTATTTTAAAAATATAGTTGAAGTATGTCATCCTTCTGAAATAAAGACTGTAGAGCTCTGAAGTTCTAAGTGTTGAAGATTCCACTCCTTCCAAAATGCTAACTAGAAATGGTTTAGAGTCACAGACTTAAATCATCACACATTTTTGAAAAGGCTGTAAACCAGAAGCTCATGTTATTCAGAATCAGTCTGACAGCTTCACAAGTCCTAAGTTTCTGCACTGATTCAATTCAAAATATTGTTTGAATTACATCTCATTAGTATATTCCAAATGACAAATACAAAGAAAAACATTCTTTGGGCAGGACAGCATATAGCAAAACCCTTCCAAATACTTAAATCAAGGCTACTTTGAAGGCTTTTCCCACAGCACTTTCTTGTCTTTCCATGTGCTGAGGTTCCCACAGGATAACTGAGACAACAAGGCGACAAAACCTAACAGGAGGAGCTGAAGCTCCTGAAGCTTCCTGTTAGCTGAAGCTGATTAGTACTTTACACTAAGGTTCAGTCAAGATGAAATGTGAGTTACAGTGTAGATAAAAAGAGTTAATAGTAAATATGCTAAAACAGAAGATAATACTAAAAGATAACAGATAGAAGAAATAATAGTAGATAAAAAGAGCAGGGACAGAGCGAGGAAAGGTCTGTTAACAAAAAGAGGCTGAACAGTTTCAAAGCATGCATTTAACACTGCCTCTGGAAAATCTTCCATAAGGCAAAACACAAACACTAACAAATACATACGTAATTCAATTCCACCAACTACTTATAAGACTTGGAAATCTAATTCTTACATGAGAAGCCTCCTCATGCATGCTTAGGTTTATAGTACGGACCATCTGTCTCCAACTGCTGAAAGGCATATCCTCCTGAAACTCTGTGTTGTACCTTTACCCAAGCTAAAATTTTCCAGGATTGTACAGAATAGTTTAGATAATGGGCTTCAATACTATGTCTGATAACATCCCTGAATTTCCAACAAGCTCTTAAACAAATAGAAGATTACAAAGTAGGCCACTTTTTTATTGCAGAGGTAAGTTGCTTTGCTGCGAGAACACTCTTACACAGCTATTGTGGCAGAAAGACATAAGTAGGTTTGTATTTAAAGACAGAGTTATAAAACACCAGGAACAAAGACAGGAAAATTATACAGGCAAAGCTCTGAGAAGAAACAGAGTATCTTGCCTATATACGCCACAAAGTTGGAAAGAACTGACGGTCTATATATAGTTTAAAAGTAATTTGTAATCCAAACTTTTCTCAACCCATCTGAAATTATTTGTGGTTTGTCAAGATGTTTTTAAGCAGGCAGAACAATCAAAATTGCAATTCCTTGTGCATAGGTCAGGATGGAAAAAATGCTCGAGAGTACTTGCTGCCTCATGGAACACAGTATTTTACTTCTTTTGTTTTGTTTGATTACTTGCAGCTTCAAGAAGTCTGTGCTTCCAGAGCTAACACTGTAAACCCACAGAACAAACTTTGGGGATTCTAAAACTCTAAAAAGCTCTTAAACTGACTTCTTGGACCAGTTCTGGATAAATGAACAGTGTGGTGGAGGCATAAAAGAGAAAACGGGACAGAGTAATACATCCTTCAAGGTAAAACACAGTGGATAGAAAACAGACGACTATTTCCTTGACAAGGAGAAAAAAGAAAAAGGAAACGAACATTCAACAGGTCTGAGGAAAAGAGAAGTCTAGACATGAAGAGTTTTCTAGACATGAAGTTTAAATTATATCACATCTCCTACATGCAAAAATTGGTCTTTAAATCACTGCTTCTACATCTCACTGGTGAATATATCCCCTTATTACTCCTCTGAATGGCTTTTAATATCTAGGTGCCCCCCACACAGTACAAATCTTTACCCTACTAAGCACAGAACAGACAGACATCAGCTTGATTTCGAATTAAGAAGAAAAGAGTTTTGAGGCATTTAAGAGAAAGTATTGCAAAGTATCTCACACTATAGAATATACTGCAATTGTGGATTTTAAGTGAGGAAGGAAAAAAAACCCAACTTTCAAAGCAAAACAAATCAAAACCACCACCACCAAAAGCCCCAACCATTAGGAATGGCACACTCAGTCCTTGCTTCACAGCTCAGGGAGTCTAGAACACACTCAAGACCACCTCCAGCCCTTCATTTTAATCCCAGCTTCCTTACTGCTGTAGTCATGCATGCTTAGAACTGCTTCCACAACCACCAAACGTTTGCAAATACAAGTAAAAAACAGAGTTATGACAATAAGTCACTGACATGCACTGTGCCATTTCTACTCACAGAATCAATCGTCTATCACAGGGATAGACACAGGGAAGGACATTTTTGCACGGGCAAATTAGGTTACACAATAAAGCTGTTTCATCCTTATAGAGTAGAATAACTGGAAATTAAAAGTATGGGTTTTACAGAAAAAAATACTTCACAGGGATCCAGCCACATACCTTCAAACACACTGTCATAAAAGGTTGCTCAATACTACATACTAGAAGTAAATCAGGAATCTCATATAATTTTGACTGCAGATCAGTCAATTTTTCTTCCCCAAGCATCCAGTTTCAGTAAACCAAGGGGAATGTTCACTCATTCAGCCCTACCCATCCTCCCCCAAGCTACTGAAGCTCTCAGTTGAAGAGGAAGGAAGCAAAAGCATTAGCAGCCCATAGTTACAGCACCATATTTGACACTGCTGCCTTAATTCTCATATTTTGCCACATAAATTCTAACTACTTAGTGACACCATCAGTGCCTTTAGGGAACATTCACATTATATATATGTGTGTATAACCTTATATGTAAGATAATATTAAGTGAAACCCAAACTATCAAAATGCAGAAATTAACTCCTGAATTACTCCTTATAATGATGTTTTTTATCTGCTTCTTTTTCTCAAGACACACAAGAGCTGTTTAAATGCTATGCCTTAGTTAATTATTTAACTTGAAACTGTGTTTATTTACATCTTCTACTATGTATTTTCAAACAGATCAACAGAATGAATCTCCAGCTAAGTAATATGAAACTGGATGATTATATATTACATATAGCTGCTCTCTTCTCTAGAAAAGTGACTTGTTTAACCCCAGACCTCCAGCAGTACCCACGCAAATAACCTAGATCAAGCTTCAAGCAGGAGGAGTTGCAATACCAGATTAAACTGCAGTTTACAAATATCCATTTCTAGCATATGCAGTATCTACATGTAAAATTTACTCATTACAGGTGGTTTTAGAAAGCAGGTAAGATACTTATTATACAGCAATGTAACACTGATATATACAATTTCTTTGGCACACATTAAAGAACAGCTATTTTCAAACTAAATTCTCTGCTGTTAATTTTCTTTCACATAATTTCTTACATGATTGCTCACAGAATTAGCAAACCCAGGAAAGGAATTTCTGGGATAAAAGTTGACCTTAGTAAAAGTTTTGCAGTTGACTTCCTTGGGGTTAGAATTTTATTCCTGGACTTCATGCAATCAAAACGTTTTTTTTCTTCTGAAATACATAATGATGAAGTTGAACTTTATAGCAAGAGCAGATTAAAGTCACAGAGCTAGGTAGATTTAAATCTTAAGTCTATAACAAAGTCTATAGCAAATAATTCCTTTCCCTCCTCCACAAAGGATTATAACACAGCTTCCTGGCAAGACAGTTCAGGGTGAAGTCTGAATTTTTGCGTACTATGTGGAAAGAACAAAACAAACACCCCCCACCCCATGTGTGTACCAATAAAAAGTCGCAGTATTTTCTCCACAAGAATATGTTGTTTTAGAAGCTCTGACTAATTTTTCCAGCAGTTTTGTTGATGATTCAGCCTGCTTACTGCATTTTACTACAACAAATTAGTTTAATCTAATTTCTTCAATAAGATGTACATGCAGTACTGGCCCTTTACATTGTTTGGAGCAGTCACACGTATTAGGAGTTTCCTACATCTCCTGCATTTTATGAACTTGAAGTGTGGCTGCATTTCTGAGTCAAAAACAACCCCCCTGAGTAACTGTATGTAAGAGATTTTAAACTAACTCTTGTAACACTGCAAAGAACACTTATGGTGGTGAAACCATCAAAGTTCAGTCAAAACACATTTATTCTTATAAGTAGGAAGAAAATAGCTTTTTTTCACTACAAAAATTTTTAGTAACTGATATTCTAGACTAGCCTGGTTGAATCCCAAATGTCAGTACTCAATACACAACCTAAACCAACTTTGCTTCCTAGTGTATTACAGGAAATCTCCAGTGACAGTCTATACACAAGCTGAAGTCTTTCAGTGTTGCTCCGTAATAAAACCTTTTTACATTGAGGCAACAGGAAAAAAAAGTTAAAAAGAAACTTAAGAAAATAAAATGCAGTAATTCCCAGATAAGCAAATACTTGGGTTTCTCTAAATATATCCATTCTAGCTCAGTTTATCACAGGCAATAGCTATCTTTTTGGACTGCTCCTCCACATAGTTGCAAAAGCTACTTCAAAAGTTGCTTTACCTAATTCCAGTCTGAAAATCCCACATCCCCAAATGCATTACCAACTGGAGATGACTCTCCTTCCTCAAAAGAAAAAAAAAAAACCTGCCAAAGCACCTCTCAAAGGATCAAGAGCAAGTTACCAAGACCAGTTTAAATATACAGATGTTTCTTATGTTTTGTTATAGTCCCAATTCCCCAGTGATCCAGTGGATTGGCAGCAGAAATAAATTAGTGGCCAGCATTTACCAGCTGCTAAGGTCCATCTTAATTCCACTTATAAAGTCTCAGGGGATGAGAGAAGAGGAAACAAGACCCTGAAGACTTCAGGTTTTAGCACTGGGGGAAAGGTCTTTTTGCATTTCAAGCTTCTCATGAAATGAAACTGAGACAGTCAAATTGTGCTTCTACATTTAGCACTTGAAGCAATATTCTTGTCCCTTTCTTTGCCACCACCTTCCACAACATTCTGCCACACCAATGCTCCACACACGGTGTGCTGGTTTCTGAGAAGGGCTTCCTGGGACGACTGGCAGCTCTCTGCCCTTAAATTTGCCTAGGACACAGACCCTTTGGCCCCAACAGATGACAAAGGGAAGAGAGCTCCACTCCTCCTTCCCACTATGCTACAGTCACCATCAAAGTGAAATACCTTTGTCCCAAAACACAACACAGGCCTAAGCCCTTCTCTCCCGAATAAAAAGGGAACACAGACAATCCTTTATTTTAGATACCACTATACCACGTCTTCTATGTTCACCCAGTGCTACACTGGGACAAATCTTCAGGAGAAATCCGTCTTTCCTGCAGCATTTTTACGAGGCTAACAACATCTCCTCCCTTCATTCCTCACGTACACCACCATCTACCCATCCATCGCTGCTCTTGGCAGGTGAATTCTCCCCTCCCCCGGCACTCGGAGCCCTGTCTCCCATCACGCACCCCCAGACCGGGCTCTCACAAGGATGAGAAGGGATCGGGCCTGGGCGTAAGTGAATTAGGAGGAATTTCTTCTCATTAGACATTGGAAGGGGCTACCCAGGGAGGCGGTGGAGTCACCGTCCCTGGAGGTGCTTCAGGAAAGACTGGACGTGGCATTCGGTGCTGGGGTCCAATTGACAAGGCGGTGCTCGGTCATAGGTTGGACTCGACGATCTCAGAGCTCTCTTCCAACCTACGTGAACCTGGGATTCTGTGATAACCTGTCCCGGCGCCCCTGCAGCTTCCCTTTCCCCCCTGTCAGAAGACAATTCCTCCCCAGTCGGGTCTCTCCCGTCGGAGGCAGCTCGCCCCCCCAATCCCGGAGAAAGGAGACCCGCCCCGGGCCCTCGCGGGGGCGCCCCCCCGGCACGAGCCCAGCGCGCCGCTCTCCCGGGCCCACCGAGCCCCCCCTCACAGACCTGTGGATCCGGCCATCTTGTCCGAGCCCCCCCCACACCGCTCCGGGCCCGCACGCCACGCGCGTCACTTCCCCTTGGAGCGGCTCCGTCACTTCCCGCCAGGCAGGATGAGGCGCATCCCTGGAGCGCGGGAACGCGCGGGGAGGGGCGGGGCCGGTATCCAAGGCGCGCCCCCGTGCCGGGAGCGCTCGGCAGCGAGCTTCCTCCGCAAGCTGCTCTCCCCTCTTTGTACCCTTCTCGCCAGCCCCCGTCCGTACCCGTCTCTCTCCGGGCACCCGCTTCGTCTGATCCCGTGGGGGCTATTACACCTGGGAAGCAAATTCCCGTAGCTGCATCCCTACGCTGCCACCCCCGCTCAGCCTGCACCCCAACACCCCAAACTCCACTAATAGGGAAGTCAGCACACAGCGGTGAAGCTTCACTTATTTTTTTATTTGTTTTTCAACTCGGCTTTAAACAAGACACTTGGATTCAGAAGGGTCTTTGGAGGAAAAAAAAAAAAATTAAGAAGTGCCAAAGGCAGAAAAGGAAAGAATACAGATAAAAATGTAAAAGCCACCAAAATGCCAGAACTATATAAAAGAGGTGCTAATTAGAAGTAGCTCTCAGAATGATGTGACAGTTTCAAAGGCTGAATATTTGACATTCAGTGGCATAAGAACTGTGGAAAATTAATTCCACAAATGTCTAGCCATGATGCCAAATGTTTCTTCACCTGCAGAAGTCAATTACAAAACTCGAGTTCCAGGCCCTTCCCCAGGAACCAATGCCGAGCTCAGCTGAAGGCGGTAGCACCTTGCACATCCTACCTGGCAACCACAACCTGCGCCGTGCTGGGGACCCACAGGCAGTGGGAAAAGGCAGCTCCCCTTGCAGAGTGCTGGTGAAGGGCACTTCAGGACCCAGGAACAATCCTAAGAGCCCTGCCGGCATTCATATGGACATGAGAGGAATGCACGCCAAAGCAACCTGCAGGCGAACACACCTGAAAGGGGACACATCCCAAAAGGTGTGCCAGGGTCACTGCAATGAGGGATTCCCAGGAGGACCTGCAGCCTGAGCACACGGCTGCTGCTAGCAGCAGTCCCTAACAAAAAGCCTGTCACACACACCTCGCTAACCGGTGACAACACCCACATGCTGTTCTTGACATCCTATTTTATAAGTAACACCCTTTTTTTCCTTTACAGCTTATGAAGAGAGAGTTAAACTCATTCACAGCCTTCTGGTAGACATCAGAAAGAGCAACAATGTAAGATGTTTTTCTTCCAGCTAACCTGGAACCTCTTCCTCAGCAAGGACTCAAATCACAGACTATGCTGAGTTGGAAGGGACCCACAAGGACCACGGAGTCCAGTTCCTGGCCCTGCACAGCACCATCCCCACCCTCCCACATAAAATGCTCTGCTGCCCTGCATTTATCCTTTGTTCATTTTAGCCCAATACTGGTTTTGCTATCTCTGCATACATAAAAATGATAAATCTACTATAGTTTTTAGTCCTTCCATTGATTTCTATTTTCTTTTATCAAGTTACTAGTTTTGACCAGATTTTTGTAACAACAGAAGTAAGCAAAGGTTTCAATATTTACACCAAAAGAATTAGAAGTAAGCTTTTCCAGTACAGTGAAACTGTTCCTTAAGCTGCATTTCAATGATCTGTGAAGCTTTCAGTTACCAAAACAAGCTAGTTGTAGGGATTCTCTTGTGTACTCTATTTCTACTTCCACTATTTTCGTGGAAGTAGTAACAATACTGAAAAAAAAAGAATGTTTTGAAAAGTTCTCCCCTATTTTAACCTCACTGTAGAAAATATTGTGGCCTTGAACAGAAAAAAAAGTTGTCCTTCTCCCATTTTCTGGAATCAAGAGCAGGTGCAGGAGGGCTATTAGAGACCTCTACACAAGCCTTGTCCACTGTTGTCCATCCATAATGGAACCAGGCTGTGTTCCTACTTGCATTAAGAGAAAACCTGCTCAGCTCCAAGGTCAGAAAGAAGCCCAGTGGCCACCCACTGCCTGTGCATTTTTTTTAAAGATTAATCCTTCTTTTTAGGTGATTCTGTGCTAACAATGAACAGCACACCTGCAAGTCTTGAGACATGACAGAAATAGAGCCATAGGCTCACCAAACCAAAGCTCACTTGTATTCCATGAGTCTCTGAAAGCACACAGCAGACTCCACAGTCCATTTGTGTCCAGACCCATCCACTAGATGTCAAGCTTACATTTAGCAGCAACAAATTACTACAATACTAACTGCAACCACAGGAAATAAAACATGGGCCAAAATGGAAAACAGGTGTAAGGTCGCTGGTCTAGGTGAGGAAACCTCTGCTGAATGAATCTAAAACCCATTTTATTTCACTCTTCTTATATTGGGCAAAGTTTACTGGGAAAAAATGTAATTTTTTCAACACTGAATTTGAAAGGAAAAATACCTGACAACTGGAAGCTGAACACATTTTTAAAGGTGTAACTTCCTTTCCTTTCAAACAGGTGGAGGGATAGCACAAGGGGTAGAGCCTTAAACTGAGACAGGGCAGGTTTAGGTTAGGTATTAGAAAGAAATTTTTTGACGTGAGGGTGGCGAGGCAGTGGAACAGATTGCCCAGAGAAGCTGTGACAGTGTTCAAAGCTAGGCTGGATGGTGCTTAGAGCAACCTCCTTGAGAAGAATGTGTCCCTGCCCATTCAAGAAGGGTTGGAACAAGATGATCTTTAAGGTCCTGCCAACTCAAACCATTCTAAGGTTCTAGGATTCGATTCTAAGTGCTTACACATGGTAGTGAACTCACCCTCTCACTCTCTTCAAAAAGAATTCAAAATTCAACTTCTGTTTACAACTTGGTCAAAATAGGGTATTGGTAGCCATTTCAGAAAAAAACTTTCATAAACTTTATTATCAAATATCATGCAGTACTCATCAAGAGAAAAATCAGAACTGCCTGTGCTCAGCACAGAAAACAAATGCTCTATGATCATGTTGTGAAATAATTTTATTTAAAAGAAGAGTTTCACAGAGTTGACATTTTTGAGTGCAGATTCTACAGATGGTCTTCATGTTGTACAACACTGTCTCCAGAGTCGCCATATTATGGTCCCCAAGCTCCATCTCAGCCTGAAAGATTTTCTAAGTAATATTTGAAACAAGGTATTGATAAAAGACAACTAAGGAATAATTATCTCCTATTTGCAGACTACAACAAACAAAGACATAGCAATATCTTCCAGCAAGTTTAGTACAAACAAATTATTCTTCAGAATGAATAAATACCATGTGTAGTAATACAAGGTATTACTGATATTTCTGATATTTCAGAGGACTGTCGTGTCAAGTATGAGTGGTAATAGTAGTAAGAATAATAAAAAATCAAATAAAACTGAATTCCCTCATGGTTCTTTACATAGAATATCTCTATGCAATTTCTGACACACAAAGCACAGACAGACCCAGAGTGGTCCCTCCTTTGGCATGGGGCTCTGGGAACTACTTACCACTAACGAGTAGTATACTTCCAGAGGTAGTAGTTATTTTGAGAGCCAGGACCCTTGTGTCTCTCAATCCTGTAAATTCTTCACCGGATAGTTTACCTAAAAAATAAACACATAAAACACCACATGGAATGAGCAAAAACCTCTTACTTCTATTCATATTTACACCAAAAGAATTAGAAGCAAGCTTTTCCAGTGTTTACAAGCCCTAATAGAGAGAGTGCCCCCATGTAGGAAGCTGGGCACAAATGTAATGAAAAGTCATTAGTCCTGAGAACTTTCAGCTTCCTGAGTGATTGCAGAGTGCACCTGAACAGAGCCCCACCAAATTCCCTCACTCCATCAGTGCACAACTTGCATTTGATCAGCCAAGAAGAGCAATATAACTTATTTCCTTTAAAAGCACAGAAAGTGTCAGGTGTTATGCAGTAACAGAAATACAGAAACAATAATAATCACACAGAAGACTACTGAAGAGTCTCATTCCAAGCAAACAGACATTCAAATTATTACCTGAGTCCAAAACGGACTCACAACAAGACCACAATACTTTTCTCTCCATTAGACTTCATTTTAAGAGGCATCAAGCAGCCTTACAGTCACAATTCCTCTTTTCTCTCCAGTACTTGGAGAATACAAGAGAAATAAGCAAATGCAATTTCTATCCCATTCCTTTCTTGTCATGGTCACTGGAAGGTCTTCCTTACTTTCTCCACAGGTGCTACTTGTAAATCCATGCAGCAGGTTTCTCCTCCTCCTTTAACATGGAGCCTAATTAATAACTTTTGTTTCCCATTTCTGTTTGTTTTAGTATGTGCACTCCCAAGTTCCTAATTGCACAAATTCAATGTATGTGTAAGAAGCAAATTCTGCTCGTTTCCTCATGCTATCTCAAACTGGAAGTACAAGCCACTAAATACCTGAATGAGCCAGTAAGAAAAAAAAATCAGAATTAAAAAAAACAAACAAACAAACCACTAAACAAAAAAATCCTCATGAAGCCTGAAAATGTGCAAGCATAGATTTAGAGAAAAAAAATTCTGCGGTATTTTAGAAATGTGAAAATTCACAAGCAAAAGGCACAATCTTGCTAGCAGCTGCAAAAGAACTATAGACAGTTCTGGCCCACTCTTTCTAATAAACAGCCTATACAACCAAAATAGGGTAGAAACAATGAGTCTTACTCAAAGCATGAATAATACAAAATTTTGTTCACTACACACTAAACTATAATTTCAAATGTAAAGTTAACTAATGAATTAAATCATTAACCAAATACTTAAGGATCAATCAAAAAATTCCTCATTTCCTTTTCTCAATAAATTTTACATGTCATTTTTATTGCACTAAGATGTCAGTAAATTTGATTGTTTCACACAAAGATTATATTTTTTTACTTCCTCTATGCAAAAGAACAAACATCTGATTTTGAAATGAAAAAAATGAAACTTTTAAATCAATATGGGTTTTTTTTCACTTTACAGTACTTTCAGGTTTCTGTACACCATTATACAAGAAAAATTAAGCGTAAATAGAAAAATAACTTTAAACGCTGCCGTGTGGTTTTTAACGACATCAGTACGGAAAACACTGGAGAATGCGGGCATCGATCCCGCTACCTCTCGCATGCTAAGCGAGCGCTCTACCATTTGAGCTAATTCCCCACCTGAAAAAAAAACTTCGAAACTTGGAGATACACACTTTAAACTTACAAAAAACCACAACTACGCTTGATTATAAATTCGTTGTTTCTTGCTGAGTCATTCTTTCCACTCACCGACTGCAGCCCACAGCTGTAATCATGGGACACGTCTTTCAGCGTGTAGACTACCAGAATAGTCTTATTCATCCTTTTATAACACGAGTCTTTGCTATTCAACTGGTTTCATACAAGAAGCTCTGCAAAAGATCAAGTTACTTAAAAGAAACCAAATGTGTGTTTCTAGGGAAAAAGAAAAAAAAAAAAAAAAGCCCTTTTATTGAGCAACTGTTCCAAATTCAACAAGGAAAACCCATGTTCGTTCCAATTTTCAGCGTATGCACATGTAAAGACTGGTTCAGGAAACGTTTAATAAAGGAAAAAAATGTTATATGCTTGAATGAAAAAATGTTATATGCTTGAAGTTTTATAGTCAAAACTTACACGTGTGTGAGCGCATATATATATATATATGCATATATATGCACACACATATCCTGTCATGTAAGTATGTATAGATGCACACATATATCTTTCTGGAAGGTGTCTGGCTTCTCTGAGGTGAGAGTCAAGTGAAAAATAAAGCAGGTTTGTATTTTTCTTATTTATTACCTCACCAAACCCAATTCCCTATTATCAATGCATTACTTTGAACAGCCTTAAAACACTTTTTGAAAAATGAAGGCACCGATGCTCACATGACTTGACACGCAGCATAAAACTTATATAGTAGGCAGGGAAAAAAAAAAAACCCAAAACTGCACCCACAGCCCCTGGGGCTCGGTCCTTACCCCCCCAAAACTGCACCCAAACCCCTCGGAGCTCGGCTCCCCCCAAAGAGCACCCAAACCGCCC
>WBNO01005529.1:55000-74977 GCA_013400575.1 Peucedramus taeniatus | reverse complement strand
TTCCTTAACTTTAATGTGAGAATACCTTTTATTTTTCCCCACAAAATCCTGATACGTTCCTGATATTGCTTTCCAACCGCTACACTTAATCTTCTTAATATATAAGGGATTTTTCCTGACATGAGTTACGAAAAGGCAAATTGGAAGTTTCTACCTGCAGCCACCTCTGATTTACATTACTTGTATCTGCAAAACTTTTCTTCTGAAGGCTCTGCAACTCACTGTATAGGTAAAGCAATTTAAAAAAAATTTTCTGAAGCTTACTCAGCAATCATGGAAAGTAAGCAAACAACATATTTCAGCACAGGGATTATTTTTTCTTAATTTATCAGGAATTTTAAAGGATAAAGTTGGGAGAAAGAATGTTTTATAACCACTGAAAATTTGCCATCATCCTATCTTCACCTAATTTCACATTTCATTTATTGAATTCAAATTTATTGCTACCTTTTCAGAATTTAGGAAAAAAAAAATAACCTTGCAGACTTGTTACTGTTACAAAGAAAGCTGGAACTTCGCACAATCTGAGCCACAGGCAGAGTTGAGTAAGATTCTTAAGGCAATTCCTCAAATACAGGATAAAATCTTACAGATTCTTTCACATGAGGGAAAGGCCCAGAAAGAAAATGTTTGGCAAATGTATAGTAAGCTACTCATAAAAGGAATACTCAAATCCTTTTCATTCCACTAGCAGAAGATTGCTGTGATTGTCTCTAGAGGACCAAGTCCCAAATAAACATATCCTATAAATCTTTACGTGCTCTTTGTCCAAGGGCTGAGATCAATCTAAAAACTCCAGAATTTATATATATTTGATAACATTTGTTGAAGTCCAATTTAGCATGACTAATAAAATTTTAACAAAGTTAAACCAGCAGGAAATAAAATCAAGGGTGTCTCATCTGAGTGTGTATCACGGAACAGTTACAACATTTGCAAGCTGTATGACCCCAACATGACAAAAAGTAAATCAAACATTACTCAGTAATACAGTTGCCCTTAATGCTAATATATTATTTACCGCCCTCATCCAGCCTTCTCAGGAATCCCATCCTGTTCAGTCATTATTATTACAGTTCCCTTTCCGCAGAGGCAGGGAAAAGTGGCATGTATGCAGAGAAGTAAGCAGAAGTCTCTTCTGCTCATGGATTAGTCTCAACATTGCCAATCTTGCTTATTGGGCATTTGACCTTGATAGGAGAAGTTCTCAGGTCAATCCTTGAACAGAAAAAAATCTCAACAATTTAGGGCTTTTTATGCCCAATTTTCTACTGGAAGAATGTCATTGCAATTTCTTACTTCATATATTTCTTTCTTTATATATTTCTTCATATATATATTCATGACTTTTACTGCCATGAAATTAGACTGTTGTGTAAGTCGGGCATGTTAGAGATCTCAAAGTGATACTGATCATCTGTATCAGCTCTGTTTGACCTTGGATTGCTAAGACATTGAAAAGGGACTCTTTCTCCTCTACAAGCTAAGAGGGTTTCTTTCTATCACAGAGGCACTGGGTTTGCCTGTCCTAACTGGAAAAATCTGAATGAACCTAAAAATAACTACCTGCAGGTGCATAAAATGCATGTATTTGACCTCAACAGAACTAGTCTGCTTTCTTGCACAAACTAAGCATGCCATGGAATTTACAGCGTCTCACAACCAACTCTGAAACTTGATGCAACTGTAGTCCTAAAAGGTTAATTATGGTCTTAATCCATCTCCATGCATACAAATTGCATAGAAATTTGCAGAAAAAGAACCAGTGAAATAAAACAATTTGCCCAGGTCTGGAAAGGAAGTCTTGTATTTGAAACAGATAATCATACGATTTCAGTGAGTATCCCAAGATTTTTGAACCTTTCATGTCCCACCTTACCCAGTTTGATCTTTTAGCTCAGACTGTCTGAATTAGCAGTAAAACAATGTATAGATGTCTAACATGAATCTAATAAGAATAACATCATGTGTTTTGGAACATGGCAGGTGACATTCCTAATCAGAGTACTTTCTTATTTTGTCCTCAAAAAATATTTAGTTGTAATTTATTCAAGTATATTAAAAACATTTCAATTCACAGCAAGGATTTCATAGTCAGGAAGTTTTTCCTGAAGGACATGTGACTAATAGCTCTGGAGACGTAAACAGAATGTTTATTTACAAATGTACACAGCATCACCCAGAGCTCCTGGAAGTCAGTCTGTCAGTAAAGCTCAAAGTTATTCTAGGGGGACATCAGAGTTTAGTCTCCAGGACAGCTGAGTCATTTGCTTCACAGCTGACAGAGTACTGCAGTGTAGTATGAAATCTCACAGTTAAGCCAGAATTGTAATGCATGATGGAAGCAGTAACCCAGTTTGAAAAACGAACATACATAGTAGTTTTAAACTTTTTTACAGAATCACAGTCAAAGTAAACAAAGGTCCTATAATGATGAAACCCCAAGCCTTGCAATATCCATGGATCTGACAGCATGATCTCTGTGAGATACTATTGCACTGCTCATACAACCTAAACCACTATGATGTGCTAAAATGCAAGTCCACAAGTCACATCAGTTTGTATTAGTTTGGTTCTCCTGATACCTGAGGTTTAAAATCCATCACCTAAATAATACATAAAAATAACCTATGAAAATACACACAACATTGCTGTCCAGTGTGTATCTCAAGTGTGTCTTTAGCAGAAATTAGATCTCTAAGTGAAAGACTATCACACCTGAAATTCCAGCCTGAAGTCCTAAAATTGCTTAAGTTTTCATTGCAAGTTCCCATCAAGGCCTTCCTCATATGCATGTGCTTCAGAACTGCCCATGCTAAACATCTCCAGACACTCCTTATATCTAAGTGGTGACATGATCTACAAACTATGAGTTCTCTGTGTCTTCTGCCACAATAATTTCACAATACATTAATGTCTTTGTTCAGCTGACTTTAAAAAACAAGATAGCAAACTGGAGAAACCTGATCTAAACTGTACTTTCTGAACTCAGATCCATGGTTCAATTCTATGGAGCAACACGGTCTTTGGTAGAGTTGCTTTTCCAACATGAACAAAAAACTGAAATAACCACAGACAATGAAATGAAAACTACAACTACAGCATCACCTAGCACAGTGCCATGGGGAAGTTTCACTTACATCTATACCTACCGCAGAATTTAATTTCTTATTTTAAGTGAGTGGTATGAGGAATCTCTTTCAAACAAATATAATATTTTCAGTTGCAAACACAGACTTCTTGAAATTATACACAGTTATCAATTGGCCTCTATATGAGTTAAACTTACGGTTTTAATTATAAGCAATCTCACATGTGTATGCCTCAGTCCTCATTACAAAACAATGAATATCTTTAAAATAATTCTAGTAATTCAAAAACATCCCAAATCTTTCAGGATACTACTGCTGAAAAGTACTGCAACTATGCTAAAGTTTTCAAGTTTTTTATAACTAATTATTATAACTATAGAGGTACTTGATCTGAAAGCCAGAGTAAAGGAACATAGATTTCTGGTTTTGCCTAACCATGAGCTTTTCAAAGAGAAGCTTAAAAACAGTATCATTTTGAATCTTCCATCTCCTGTTTATTTTGTGAATATATTTTAAAGGCAATGTCTTTAACACCACTACAGCTAAAATGAGTATCTATCTTTATTTAGCACTTAGATGGCTATATTTTCATCATTTTTTTTGAGCGCCACAGTTGCATCAAGACATTGATAATCAAAATCTTAAATCAGGTAGCATACATGTCGCTATTAGAAAACCTGCAACATTAATACAGAATATTTCATATCTTCCTGTGAGAGAAATGTGAGACAAATGTGAAAAGATAAACCTGAAAAAAAAAGTAACTGAGATTTCTCATTTTTGAGCTATAGTTAAACCGCTAAAAGCTATATGCATTTTTTCTGAGAAAACAATCTGTTGCCAAAAACAATTCAGTAAAATCCTAGGTACTAAATTGTTGAGGAAAGAGAGTTGGTTTCCTATGAAATTCCTCTGAATCTTTAGATGGCTTTGGACAAATCCTTGCAGTGATTCACAGGCTGGTATAAATTTCAGAAGTCTATGCAAGTCATTTGAATGAGAGGGGAACAGAAAAAAAAATCAAGTTACATAAACAGGCTCATCATTTTTTAACTTGCCTTTTTTTTTTTTTTTTTCACTTTATTCTGTCCATAAATTTTAGCCTGTATTTATACATCTCCAGACATCTGTCAGCTCATTCAGAGTAGAAACTTCACATGCACTTGTGACTATTTACATCTCAGACATGCCCACAACACAAGTATGTATCAAGCCTATGATGTAGAAGAGACTTCTACTGTAAGACTTCCCTAGAACTTAAGAACTCTGCACATGGTGGGAGTCCTTCAGGTTTGTTTGATGTTCTTCTGAATTCTTTTAAAGGGTTGCCTTCAACTTGACCTTAAAGCATACTTACATGCTTAAAGGACAGTAATTACTTGAAAAAGCTGTTTAGAAAATAAAGATTAATAAATAAATATACTGACACAAATCTCAGTTAAGTGGCTGCTGTTGTAATTACTGCTGTAAACTTTCAGTTTAAATGGAATTACCATATAATACAAGAATATACCCTAGTAAAGCGAGAATATGAGTATGAACAAATAAACCCCAGCATTAAATCTCCAGGTTTTGCATTGATTCTTTATCTCTCCAACTCCTTTTAAAGGCTGCATTCAATTTTTGTATTCCAGCATTCTCTACTCTGCTTTGCATATGAAACAACAGTGTTTTCAGGATAACACTTCATTAATACTTTTAGCACTTCATAGCAAACAAGAATTGCAGTCAGTAAAAAGATTCTTACACCCTGGGTAAATTTCTTTCCTAACCACTGCCGGCGTATCACTACTAGCTGTTTAGGACTGTAACTGGAGTATAATGGGCCAAAGTTTCACTCTAAAGTTTACTTACATAAGTGTAGCTTAGAGCAGAATTTTATTATCAAATCACATTCAATATCCAGAAAGTGCAGATGTAACACTGATGAACAAAATGAAAAATAGAGACCACAATAACTGCTATTAGTTATTCAACTTCCACATTAAATCCTATTTTTTAGAAAATATCAATATCTGTATTATACATGCATACTTCTAAAGTTTTGAGTCTCTCTTACATACAATCAGAGTTTCAGAATTGCTTAGCAGCTAGCAGCTCCCATGGAGAAATGGAGAGCTCAGAAAAATAGAAAATGTTATGAACTGCAATCTTAATATGAAAATGCAGTTAGTTAACTACCAGTATGGTGAAAATAAAGGATTTTTGTTTTAAATTACTGTCATGCTGAGCCCTTCTGAATGCTAGTTAAATGATGAAGGTATTCTTTTTGCAGAGAAACCTTTTCTATAATCAAAAGGAAGGGAAAAAGAATAGATGCAGGAATAAAAACTGCGTGTAGGGCTAGGAAACAAATATGAATGGCCACCTTTCCTGCTTAGCATAGAAAACAACAGAATTGTGAACAGACATATTGCATAGAGCTAAACTAAAGAAGAATGGCAAAAGTGGTGGTGATGTGCCAAGGCAAGCTAGCATTGTTTCAGACCCTCCTCCATGATTTACATGTACTGAGGCTCTGTATGTACATTTTTTAAATTACAGTAATTAACTTTTTGATACTTTGAACAGGAGGGAAGTCTGGGGAAGCACACAGACAAAGAGGGATTCAGCTGAGAGTGTAATAAACTGAACTAATCACTTGGAACCTGCTCATCTTTAATCCGCTTTGGTCTTCCCTCTTGGGACAAGAAAACACCACCAGTCATACTGGAGGTCTCACTCATCCATAGCTCTCTCTGCTTCCTCATCTTACTCTCTTTTCAATTTACAGTCTTCCATGCCCTACATCAAGTACTTTCCAGAATAACACTTCAGATTCAGTAAATGAGATGTCTGCAAGTATGGTTGACATCTTAATTTCCTGCAACATTGCTGAGAAAACTCACACTTAAATAACTATTTTATGGCTTATCCATTTTATAAGAATAAATCAAAAGCTATTTATTTTCTAGAAATTTCTTCCAAAATTTTAGGTTTAAGAAAAAGATTCTAGTTCAGAAAAAAAAAAAAAGTAACAGCTTTTAAAAATTATGCCAAATTAAACCTTGGCAATACTTGTTACTTTTCTCCAAGCTCTCAAGTGCTAAATTGAAAATACATCTAAGTCAGTTCAACGAGTTAACTTTTTTTGCACAAATTACATTCTCTTTATTCAAACAACCATAAATGTTGAAAATGTGCTCCTTGCTACAACCCAGAGCTACATTGTTCTACTTATTTTTGCAATTTTGTTTGAGGACACAGGAAGATCTGTGGGAAAGGGACATTTCACATTGCTCAGGAGTCTGGGCAGAGTCATTACTTTTCACTTCACAAATTGCAATAATAGTAATGTCTAGTAATAGCAATGGCAATGTAATAGAGAGATGGCATCTTGAGCTGTATTCACAGGAACATTGTCAGGTTGAGGGAGATGATCCTTCCCCTCTATTCAGAACTGTTGCCACACCTGGAGTGCTGTGTTTTGTTCTGGGTTCCCCAGTACAAGAGACAGTGTTCAACAAGGGCCACAAAAATTATTAAAAGACTGAAGCATCTCCCCTATTAGGAAAGGCTGAGAGAACTTGGACTATTTTGGTTTTAGAGAAAAGCAGGCTCAGGAAGTGCATCTCATCAGTATATATAAATAATTGAAAGGAGGCTGCAGAGAAGATGGAGCCAGGCTTCACAGCAGCGGTGTGCAGTGACAGGACTGGAGGCAATGGGCACCAAGTGAGACACAGGATGTTCCCTCTGAACATCAGGAAACACTTTTTTACTGTTGGACTGAGCACTGGCATGGGTCAGTCAGAGAGGTTGTGAAGTCTCCGTCCTTGAAGATGTTTAAAAGGCATCTGGGCATTGTCCTTGGCAGTCTGCTCAGGGTGGTCCTGCTTGAGCAGGATGTTGGACAATTCAACCTCTAGAAGTCTGTTCCAACCTCAACCATTCTCTGATTCTCTGGAAGGTCTGTATGGACTGGCAGATGAGCAGGACATCTGTGTAATTCACAGATGTAATTCTCCATCCCACACCATTCCATATTTGAATGAACGTGCCTCAGACATTCCTAGTCACTAAGAACAGTTTTCCCCTTGTTTCCTTGTTTATTTGCTATTCCTCTTAATGCTAATATCTTCTGTTTTACTTTCCATTTCTTTTTCCTTCTCAGAACAATGCAATACAGAAGTAGCTGAAATGCCAACAGACTGACTGAGCACTGTACAATTTAGCTGTGTGAGTGCAGTCTAGACTCAATTTCCAATCTATGGATTGCATCTTTCCCCTCCCAGATTCTCGAAATAGTTTTGCTGTAATGCTGTGACTATGTTCACTGTGTCTCACATACAAATGATATTACTTCTGCATTCCTATTTCTTCTCCCCTCAATCCTTTTGCCATTTTTACAGACCAATTGAAAAGAAGATGCAGAGGACAAACTCTTTGTAAAGTACTACCTGACTTAACTCTATTTTTGTCCTGTCTACCAAAAGAGGAATGACTGCCTCCTCCCCTTCCTAAGCCTAAGAGCTACAGTAGCGGAATTTTAGAAAATATTATTCTAAATTTCTAGAAAATTCACAAGTAGTCTAACTATTTTAAACAGATGCTTTAATTATGAATTCCCAACAAAGAAAATTACTTAAATATTTATGTTTTCTTTGGTGTTTTATAGTCATATAATTACAGGGCTATTATGTAATTTTTTCCCCCTGAAAAAAATACTTATTATACAGCATCATGAGGTTTAAGATTTACATCCCCATATCTGATACCAAAACAAGTAATAAAGATCCATGCTGACCCTTGCACTGAGCCTGTTTTGCACTACCTTGCTTTTACAGAAAGTTAAAACATTGGGCTCTCAAAGGATCAAACCCAAAGTCTCACTGGTCAGGAACATGAAGTCCAGTAAAAGACCTAACTCCAGACAAATACAAGGATTGCTCTCTCCCTGCATAAATTTTGGTCTCTCGCCTTCCAGTCTCTCCACCTTCTCTTCAGTTGAGTTGGGCCACAACATACTAAGGATGCTAAAACCACAGATTATTCCAATATCTGCCTTCAGACAGGGATTTTCAGATGCTCAGAAGCTAGAACTAAATTGGAAGCTCTAAGGAATCAGAAGGAGACAGGGATACATACATTGTATTACAGAATAATTGAATCTGAGGAACCTTTTAGGTTAAGAATTCTAAGAATAGAAAGAACACAGATCAACCAGCAACTTCTAGATTGAATCTATGCCAGGAATAACTGGAAAAACAAAACCATTTTTTTTTTTCATACATGCTGATAAACTATACCAGAAGTCAGCAAAAAACAGTAGACAAAATTCCTTTAGAGCAAAGTAATTTTCAACGAACAAGTTTCTGTGCATGAGCAAAGTCTTCTTTCCATTCATTTCTCTGAAGACTTCCAGACATGGGAGCAATTTGTTTTTCTCTCTGAAATCCTTATAAATTAAGACAAAAACTTTGCAGTTTTCTTCTTATGGCCTCCTATTCTTCCTTTTGAACACTATCATCTAACTTCATCCTTATTTCAGCCTTTTAGAATTTTAGCATGTCCCCCATTTAAAAGAAAATTACACCAAATATCTCATACTACATACTGCCTTTCTCCAGAGGTGATAAAAAAAGAGAAATTTGTGAATTCTACCCAACATAATAACCTACTGAATTGTGACACAACGTGGACCCTATAAAATGTACTAAATGAATCCTCACAATCAGATATGGCAAATATGGAGAAAAATTTACATAACAAATAATATCACCTGTTTCCTGTATTCTTCCACAGCTTCACTGTTCACTGGGCACATTCTCACAAAACGTCATGTGAAGAGCCTATCATAATTTAAGCATTTTACATAGCTCCTGTTATCAGAAAGGGGAATCTTATGGACATGTTTTAAATCCATCACCAGAGACTAGCAAACTTCACAAAGAGGCCAAATGAAAAAAAATATATCGATTGGAAGTTCTTTATGAAGATTAAGTTAATACAAGTATTAAGTAGCAGTTGTACACAGAAAGTTTTGAAGCTACTGTATTTTTCAATCAGTTCTGTATGTTTCGATCTCTGCTCTCAGACCACCAGACTTTGTATTTCTATATTCTATAGTTAAGTCACACAGAAAAACACTACCAATAGCAATCTTTTGCTCTGATTTTTTTTAAGATTACTCACTAAATCAAAGTTTTTCACTCATCACCATCAGGCTGCAAAACTCAAAGTCAAGCTATATTAGTGAAGTGACCAGCAGACAGTGCAAAATATTTTCTGAAAAACATCAATAAAAAAGCTACAGAAAAACCAGACACTTGTTGCTTTTAACTCAAAAGTTACCAGACCATATCTTAAGAATAAAATACCAACCAACTTTTAAATACAGAAATGCAAAGATTATTTATTCTGTCATTTAAAAATATAATAAGCATGTATAACCCAACAAAGTAATAAAACCACACTCAGGCTTCTAAACATTCTTTTTCTTCACATGTGCAGTGCAATACTAAATAATACAGGGTCTGAGGTTTTGATACAATAAAATATACAGTCCATTTTTTTTCAATCTATAGACAAGATATAGGAGCCTTTACTTGTTGCAGAAATTGTATTTTTTCTTCACTGGTACCACACATCAGTTATGATCCCTGACTAGCATAGCAATTTGTCTGCAAACTTAAAGCTGTAAACTGAAAAAAAAGAAGAGATCAAAACCTCAAAGAATCTATACAGAGAGCTAATATTTTGCAGACAAAAAATATTTTGACTGATTTGGCCTGACATTATTAAAACACTTTTTTTTTTACACAGAACCCTAGAAATACTTTCTTCCAAACCCCCACATGATCAAATTGTAACTGTGCAGTGTTACTAGTTTCATATGCATCTTGATTTTAGGTACTGGGTGCTGAAAGATTTATTTATGTAGAGTTGTACCCTAAGGTAAATCAGTTCTCAAAAATTAGGATTTTACAACATTAACCATCTGAAAGACAGCAGCCTGACAATCAACCTCAGGTAGAAAGAATCATTTGGATCCCACAGACAGTAAAGTAGGTCCTTAGAAGTGACAATTTCCTATTTATTTTTCCCTCTTTTATTTTGTTTTTGTTATTAGACCCTCAACTCACAAATGCTCAACTGTCACAAATGATCAGTGTTACTGAACCACCGGCATTAATCTGTTGTTTGAAATGTATAAAGAAAGACAAATACAGGAGACATTGCAAAATGTCTTCCTCAAGTAGAACCAGATATTGAAATGATAAATAACATAGCCTATGAGCACTAGTTATAATGTTCTTCAGTAAAGAAGATTTCTAAATATCAAAGACTGTTGCTTCATTGTCAGATGGTCCATAAATAAACCATAGTCAATTCATGACATTGGACCTTTTCTTCTTGCTATGCTACTGTAAATAAGTGTGTTCCCCTTGCCTGTCTGAATTCTACATGCCTATTTCCAGAAATGCCGCAGCATGTAAGTAACACTGTCATGTCCGTTTTGTCAACTACATGCTGATTATCCTTTTCTATCTGCAGTTTGGGAACATTACCAAGGTCAGAAGCAATCGCACAGAAAACTGATCCTGAAGCTCTTGTGTCTGATAATTTCTGTAAGGAATTTTCATAAATAAAATTCACAATGCAATTGGTGAAAGATCCACGTTTCTTATATACTACAGAAAAAAATTGTACCAGTAACTTGGCAAGTATCTAGCCAATGTGTTCATTACTTGCACGTAATCCTGTCTTATTCCAAAATGACACAAGTCTTATTTACCATTACCATATATAACTTCCATGTGTGTTTGGGCAAATGCCCACCTCCTTCAACTCTCCTGACCTCCCCTCTTTTTTTTTTCTTCTTTTTTTTTTCTTTTTTGACAAATTGGTTATGAGGCATTTACAACTGATGCACATATCGCGAAATTATTTCTGCCGAGTTTCCTCCATGACCTGCCCGTGGGACATGACATGCTCTGAGATGCATCGCTCTATCAAACTGAATCTTTCCAGGACAATGCAAATTATGACAAATTCCATCATCCCGCATTATGCGCTTCATGCTAATCTTCCTAATTCGAGAAAATCAGAAGGGCTTGCTGTTCTGCTGAAGGGCACGTTGTCTGAATGAATGATGGTGAAAGAACATCCACAATCCCCTTCATCTTCTAATCCCAGCTGTGGCCACCTCTGTCCTAAAACCACTGAACTTCCTATGTCATTTTTGCATCAGAATTAACTCAGGATCAATCTTTTGACAAAGTATAGGGAATAAGAATGATTTATGGTTTTGTACTTTAATGGCAGTACATCTTTAGAAAATCATTTTTATCAAAAGTTTCATCATAGACTCTTCTTCCTATTTCTTCTAGTCTGCCAGACTTTCACAGTAGGAGTGCAGTCTCCAAGTTAAACTGCCTCCCAGAGTGGATTTTGAAACAATTTCAGCTATAGGTTTCAGGCAATCTCCAGTCTTGAGCACTTTTGTCTTTGGGACCTTAGGCTGCTGACTCCAAGCAAACCACCAACCTGCAGCACATTCTTCAGAAAGTCTGCAAGGCAGAAAACTGCTGCATCTCTGACTCATTCTTCACTGGCTCAGAAGGTGGCAGTATTACCACATGAAAGAAATTTGCCTTCTCCTAGTATTCCACATCCACATAGCTGAAATAAACATGTTTAATTCCCAAAGAAGCATATATTTTATCCTGTGGCATAATTTACTTATAACATTAAAACTCAAACATGGAGCAATTTGTAGCAATAACTATGATTATGCTGTTAGTGGCCCAAATGTCACTGTCTAGATTAGGCTAAATGATACCTAGCACCAAAGAGCTTCTGTGATTTATTTTTTATTATCACTGGTAGAACTTGCATGCTTAAAAGGCTTCCCCTTCAAATTATTCAGTCTTCTTGATGACAGAGGTAATCATAGAAAATCTTATAAAAAATTATATATGTCTTAAATCATAGCCACGCTTAAAACATATAAATGTTTTGGCCAGGCAGATATAGGACCACAGATTTAAAAATAAAACTTCACAGTAAAACCACAATGCATACTGCAGAAGTAGAATTAAAATCTATAAAATTTTGACAATCTGCAGGACCGAAAATTAAAAAAGCTTAGAATCAGGAAAAGCAAGGTACTGCTTTATGAAATAAAATGTACATTTGTGAACATTCTCAGAAATATTAATAAATATGTTTATGAAACTGTTTCATGGAAAAGGAAAGGACATTAAGATTTTACAATAGTTTTTTGCCTAATCTTCCTCATTTTAACATCTCAACTAATGGGATCCTTTTCCTATCTATTTTTATAGTCAGAACATTTCAATCAACAGGAACTTTGTCAATAGTACAGATAACATTTCTTCTATACTGTTACTTAAATAAACAGAGAATGTTTATTTATGAAAAATGTAGAGTAAGCCATATATTCTAGTTCAATAAGCTTTTCAGAAGGAACAAACAAACATTCAGTAACCAAAATGCAGGCAAGTTTTGTTTTGCATTTACAGTCTCTGCTTTAATGCAATCTTGCATAATTGGCCTGATGCTATACTGAGTCTTCATACATGCCTAATAAGTACATAGCACAGATCCACATTAAAGTATTACTAAGAAGAGACAGGAAGATCTTTGGCTTTATACTTCATTCCCAGCGAGACCCAAACCCTCAGAGGTAAACGACGATGTGAGCATCATTTCAGCAAAAGGCACCGGGCACACCCTGTGCAGGCTGTGGCTTGTTGACAAGAACCAGGGCAGGCAGACACCAATAATACATGAAGTGCGGTTCAGAGGCAATTAGGATCAGTTGTCAAGGCCAGGCCATTAATGAAAGAACATGTCAGAGGAGCTGGAGACTTCAATGGTTGAGGGCAAGAAGGCGATTTAGTGTGACAGATCGAGTCCTTCCAATGTCCTCAGTGGTACATGCTAATACCAGCCTTAACAACCTTTTGTGGCAGTGTATAATGCGACTAACATGGACTTTGATTCAGCAAAATGACTGCTGCCACTGTTAGTCTGTCTCATTCCAACAACAGTAAAAGCACTGCTACAAATAATTACCCACTTCCTTCTCCCCCCTTGTCCATTTAATGCAGCAGTCCTTTATGCATGCCATACTGTTTCTCACTAGAAGGTCACAACGTTTATCATGCTGCTTTCTTTTCTTTCTGTCATGCCCTTTTTATTTGTTAATATAATCTGAAATTATCCTGTAAAACAGTTTTGTTCAAGTAAAAGGAAATTAACTATAAATGCAACATCACCTCATTGTGACTAATAACAAATACAAAAAGAGCAAACCCAACTGGTCTGAAGGATTCACTAACTATTCTGTCAATTATGCAAGGAATATGCTGCAACATGAGATAAATATTCATCTCACTTATAACATCATCTACTGGATTAAATATATATGGTAACTTTAACAACCATGAAAATGAAATCCTGAAGCTTTATACATAATTTGGCACTTGGTTGTTTTCCCTGTTGTTAATTAAAATTAGTAGTCAGCACTACTAATTTTTATAAAAAAACTACAGACTCTAAATTCCTAACACTCAATTACAAGATGAAAGGAAGCATAAATTTAGAAAAAAGAACCTGAAACAGCAGTTGTATTGTAGTCACAATATTAAAGCTGGGGACATCACTGAAAAAAGACAATGTTGTCTTTTATTTATAGAAGACCTGATCTGTTTCTCAAACAAGAGTTTTCAAGTAAGTTAAGACTTCACAAACCATTTTCTTAATTACATTACTTAATTTCGTAAGTTATGGTCCTGGTATTCACTACCTCTTTCAAGATCAGTTTATTTCTAAGGCTTCAACATTCTGTCCACATAAGAATATGCTATACCATGCCTTTAGGTGTGAGAAATTTGACTTCAGAAATGGCAGATTAAAAAAAGGTTAGTCATATTCACCTGAATTCCCCAAATATTTCAAGGGGGAATTCATTATTTGTCAAAGTAAACACTGTCCTATCAATGATAAAAATGACTTCTTGAGCCCTATTTTATTCACCTTACATCAGATGATGTGGTTCCCCCCTATCACTTCTGTCATTTGGCTATGCCTGAACTGACCTTTCTAGAGGCAATACTTATCTGTGAGTGACAGGAGAAACTATCTCCAGCAGGATGAATTTCTTTATCTCTCTTCATTTCTCTACACTTTGCCTACTTTCTGTCTGACTCATTTTAGTTTCTCCTTTTTTTTTTTCTCCATTTCCTTTTTTGTTTATGATTCTACAGCTAACCTCTTCTCAACCGACCTTTGCAAACGTTCCCTTTTCAACCCATAGTTTTAACCTTTTCAGTATCTACTTATTTGATGCATTCTACAGTTTTTTTTTCCTTTTCAACCTTCTCTCTCTTAATTTTATTCTTTGCTCTTTTCCATTTCATTCTCTCCTTCACTTATGCACCTTTGTCAGCTCCTCTTCCAACCAAAGTTAAAAGAAAAATCCCAATGACTATAATATGACTATGCTGTGATGCAAGTATTTAGCCCTGGATACACTACCAACCTCAGTGTATCCAGCATAAGCAACAATTGTTGGTGTTTACATGATCAGTATTAGTGGTATTTCTTTGATGGAATAATGTATAAATGATGGGACTGCACTACACTACAATTACAGGTCCATGGTGCATTATGAAGAACATGAAGCAGATATATAATGGAGACAGCAGTGACCTCACATATTTTATCTACATATATTGATTATTTTGGATTGTGGTAAGTATGTACAAATGAAAGTTATATATAACTCTTGGCATATATAGGACTAAACATTAAATTAAAAGTTATGCATGTAGGTAACCCAGATCAACTTTAAGATTTGGATTCAAATTAGCATTAAAATTCTATCCTTAAAATTGTGATTTCCCTTACAGATATGCCAGTGATTATCCTACCATTCTTGAGTAAGAGGTTTGGCGTTAAAAAAAAAAAAGATGAAGAGTATTATCAGAGCAAAATTTAAAAAGAAATAGTATATTGCAGTATGTCATACAGTAGAATCAAGAAATCAGGACTCACATTTACATAATATTCTAATTGTTCTGTACCTTTTTGTATTTCTTTTTCTTTCATGTAACTATCATGGCCTTCTATCAAAATACTTTGAAAAAATTGCTTCAAGATTATTATTCTGTTTTGCAAATATTTATAAAATATTTCCTGCACAATCAAACAATATTTTTCATTTTGTATCTCCAGTTTTAATGATATGTTACTGGATGGCTTGGAAATAATTATCATAAACACAGGAATGACAGACACAAATTTCATGAAATTCTGAAATTTTACAGAATTTATAGATGCACTATGTAAGACATCCTTTTGAGGAATTATAACAACTTTTTTCACAGAAATGAATTAGGCTTTAAAAAAAGTTTACAGGAGTGTTCTTAAAGCAATTTTAAGAACTGAACAGAAAACTACAATATGTACATATTAGGAACTGCAATATTTAATAATTAAGATGTTTCTAAACTGGAACTATTTTCAACATCCAGGAAGGAAGGAAGGAAGGAAGGAAGGAAATACAGCATAGCAGTACGAAAATCCCCTAACCTTCTTTACCAAATACAAGTGCAAAAAATCACAGTGAAAGAAATATAAAAAAAAAAATTAAAATAACATAATTTTGCTGCCTAATACAAACAAGTCATACTTCTCATCCCCTAGGACCACAAAATAAATAACTTTTTTTAGGATATTTAGGGGAAAATAAATTCAACACTGACATAAAGCTCTAACTGCAAAAAGAAGAAACAGGTCACTAACACTGTGTACTAAAAATATAATCTTACCTTGAAGACAGTGAATGTGGAACTTTCTCTAAAAATATTTATCTATTTATACAACACAAACTTGATCAGAACTTTGGAGGTAACACTCTTATTTTTAACCCTGATTGGATTGTAACTGCAAAATACAAAATCCCTCAACATTAGCTCAGTGTGCTTGCTGAAAAAAAAGACGCGCTTCAAGAAGCAAAGCATGACAATATACAATATATGACATGCTTTCATAAATTAACATGCCAGAATCTGTTTGAACAAGCCATCACAAATTCAGAATACAAATACAATTATAATTTGGAGGCACAAATAACCAGAAAATAATTTCAACCAAGTAATAACTGTGGAGGAAAAACATATAGAACTTTGAAAATACTTTGGCTGGCCTTGAAAACAAACAAAAAAGGAAAGGGATGTCAAAAATTGTTTTGTGGTCCAGAGATATCAAATCCTGGCTCTTAAAGCCTAAAACAAGTGAGAATCTGGGCATAGGCATGCATGTAAGTTTGGCTTTTCCATTTTCAACTACCCTAAAATGCAAGTCAGGTTGACTAAGAGATTTTTCCTTGTATTGAAAATGTTGTCCTCATTACAAAGAACTATTAAGAGAATATTCTGAAAGAGGATTCTCTCACAGGATTTCAAGGTTTATTTTTTTGTTAGGTTGAGAGAGTTTGTGGAAAGAAACAGTACAGTTGAACTAAGGGATAAAATGTGTTCAATCCCTAAAACGTTACCTAGAGTTGAGCTGAAAGCTGTTCCTCTCCAACAGCAGAGAGCATAAGACAATGCTGGCTTAAAAGAATGATGCTTTTCAAGTCTTTAAGGTGCTAAAAGGAAGCTTAGTCAACAGAAATAGAAGGCTGAAAATTATTTGTGATCCCTAGGATTCAAAAGGAAAGGGTGGGTAAATGGGAAACCAGCTAATAATCTACCTTAAAGGGTAGATGTCTCTTCAAGATCCATGGAAAAAAATCCCCTACTTTCAAGACAACCACTCAGCTTGCTTGCACTGCCTGTGAAGATAGACTCCATGTTGTTTATTTGCTCTGAAGAAGTTCAAGTAGGGAAACAGTCTGAAGAGCACAGTGCTTCAATTCCCCAACTCAACAGTCTGTGGTTTCAGCAGCAAAAACAACAGCTAAAAGCAGGGAGGTTTCACATTTAAAATAGATGACAGAACACAGACCAAAACCTGGTTGGAAAAAAAAGAGTTTGACACATTTTTGAGGTTCAACACTATTTCAGTGTGTAATGATATGCAGGGCACTAATTTATCACAATCAGTTCACCTTCAACTTAATTTCAGTATTACAATAAAAATAAAGCTATGCTTATCTGGAGATGTTGGTGTCTCAGTGAAAGAGAATTTCTCCAGAGAAGTAAAGATACAAAAATTACTGAATTACTGAATTGATGTCTTGAGTCATCTAGTAAGTTTCCAATATCTTCTCATACAACCATAAAACTAGATTACAGTAGGAAGTATCTATTATGAACAAACAAGCATATGGATACAGCAGTAAAAAAGTGAGGAGGAAAGAAGGGGTGGTCCATGTGGATGTCCCAGTAGTACACAGCAACACAAGGCATCCTTACAAGTGAAATTTGGGCAAACCTAAGTCAGCAGAAATATCAGCTACACAAGGAACCACACCGTTGTTTCTGTATATGTTAATGAATGTCTAGGGATGAATTATCTAGGGTATGGCATGGCTCACAAACAGTTAACCTAGGGAAAATTCTAAGGGAAGGAACAAGAGCACTTCAAACCTGTCACAATAATCACATAACTGAACCTCTAGAGAAAGAGACAATGTTTCAGTTACTGAGCTCAACCCTCAGGCTCTCATGCATCAAATTCACAGACAAAAACAAACTGGGATGGGGGATGGAAAGATTTGTGGTGCCAAAATGCCAAGATAATGTAGTGGACTCAAATAAATTTGCCAATAGTGAATACATAATCTTAAAAAAAGATGTCTGAACTCCAACTAGGACCATTCTTGTAAAACATACCAAAGCAGAACATGAAAAAGTATGAATAAAGGACATGTTGATAGGAAATAATGTGGGTTACTGGTCTGAAAAAATGCAACAGCTTTTAAAGCTAAATATGGGGTAAGTAGACATATCAAGGTATTGGTTGTATTATCTTTATAAGAACAATGAATACTATAGAGAAGAGGACATTTTAGGAGAGGAGGCAAAGGAGGAAAAGAGAAGATACTACTTAGGAGAGACACCAAAACCAGGAGTTTATAGCCTCTAAAATGTATAGGCATTAGGAAAGATAATAGTGTCAACAACAGCAGGTTTATAGTAGAATTACTATTTCAAAATTAGCATAGAATTACTGATATGAGTCCTTATTCTCACTTCTGAAGATATTTTTATGAATTTCCCTTAAGAATCAATACTGAGAGATTACGGAATGATTGTATTATTAGAAATGTTTACCTGGGTAATTTTTTTGTTCTATAAAGACTTCCTATACCATTCAATCTGGGGCACAGTGGTGGCTCAGTTTCACTTGCAAAGTTACCATGAAAACATTTGCAATATATTGCAATCCTGGAAGTGCTGGTATAGAATACAAAGACATTTAATAGACTTTTTTGTAGGGATTACTTACTTTAGAGATGTCTTGGCAAATTTTTCATTTCATGCTCAGGCACACTCTCTACTCATGAAGTGTATTTGGTGTTGCACACCATTTGCTTCTACCGACAAGCTCAGTAAGGCTAGAGGGCTGTTTGAACACCAGGGCGGATGGTTCAGAGACGATTTTTCTAGAAAGATTTTTTTTCCCAAAGTAGGATGTTTTTTCTGTTATAGACTATAAATGTGTAATGATGTTCTAAAAATTCAATTGACAGATTGGGACAACAAATTATTTACTAATACTATATTTGTGTGGCTTTTTTCACAGGAGAGGTTCTATTGATTAAAAACTCATTTTAGATGACTGAGACAAGCACGTCACATCTGCTTAGAACAAATGTTTCATATAAGGGTCTGATTGTATATTGCATCTTTTAACAGTTTGGCACAGATTTTTATTTTATCACCTATGGAAATAGGTGGACTCACGTTTTTTATATATATATATTGAAATTTTTATGTAACAGGTAACTGATGATAACACCTAGGAAAGTGGTATTTATGCAGAAACATTCCAAAGATAGCTTGGTAGAAAGTTGATAATTATTGAATTTGTGGTGGAAACCAATAAAGGAGTCCAAGTTTCCAGTCAAGATAACTTTTGCATCTGTGTATGTCAGATATGCCATGATATCATGGTATAATTATTTAGAAACTCTTTTTCAAGGCAGCAAATTAAAGGGTTGGTTTATTATATGGCATGGCTATATTTAAGTTTATTGTTCTACAAAATCTGGTACAGTTGAGAATAGTGACAATGTAGTTGTTCTAATGGGAAAATAGAGATATGTATTTCCAAAATTTTGGTATTTTTATTTTAAAGCTTCACGCATGTCCCATCATGGGGTGGCATATGGGCATATAGGCTACTGTAGTGCTTCTACAGAGGCACTGCAGAATACTATGAGGCTGTTCATCAATAAGCTCATTCTGCTGTGGAATCTGTGGAGAAAATCTCCTGTTCTCTGTGGAAAACTTCTTTTTACATTAGTGTCAGACTCAGTTATACAGTCCTCATGGTTTATGATCACAACTGTGTCTTTTGCTGTTTCTGGCTTAACCACTACTTGGGCATTGAATCTAAAGCACTTCTCTCACTGACAGTTTTTGAGTGTGGCATTTATTGCTGGTTATTACAAAGCCAAACCTAAGACAGTCAGTATAACAGTTAAGGGTGCAATTTGGACTAATATAACCTCTGCTTTTTTTTTTAAACTGATGCTTTTATGATACTGGTCATCTCCTGGCATTTTTGAGATGAAACAATAGGACTAGAAATGCCTTAAAAATATATTTTTTAAAAGAAAGTGATAAAAAAAAGCTCTCATTCTCTTCCTAACAATAATTATTCCTGTGTTTCTTAGGTCAGAAACACTAATTTCTGCCAA
>WBNO01005529.1:0-50000 GCA_013400575.1 Peucedramus taeniatus | reverse complement strand
TCAATATCACTATCAATAACTGACTTCTATTTTTGCACGTCTCGAGGCCTGAACCACAACTTCTGACTGAAGTGAGGATTTACTTAAAAGAAAATAGCAATTCTAATTCTCCCTAATGTTTCTTTCTAGCTCATTTCATCATTAAAGTGGAACTAAGTAGCTGAGAACACCCTCCAAGAGGTAATGCAACTACTCCCTGCTATTTGGTGGACTTTGTAGTACTGGGTGTGATTGTATACCTCAGTGGTGGCAGACAGCTTTAACTCACATTTTGTCCAATGGCACTGATTAGATACACTGTTTATAGTCAGATTTCTTAATCTCCAGCTAAGAAGCATATGACACGTAAAAGAAATTAATTACAAAGATGCAGTGCTCAGCTCTGTCCCACTGTTCCCTGACTTGCACACTTCCAGTCTCCATACGATTTACAAGTCGCCAAGTTGCCCTAACATTATATATATATTTTTCTTTTCTTGCAATGGCTAGTGAAGTAGCAACAATAACTTTTATATTGGTGATGAGATTTCTTACACATGTGTGTGCATGCCAGTGGCACTGAAGCACAATTTGCTTGCTTTCATCTACAAAAAATGACAATATCCAGGTACCTAAGCATGACAGCCATGCCCTCCAATGCATCCAGCACTATCTGAATTACTGTAATTCACAATCCTGCTAGGTATGGTATTGTCCAAGTTGTTGACTAAATCACTAAGAATATCATCCCAAGTATAAAATCCAAAGGAACATTATTTAGAATCAGAACTGTTGACTATCACTTTTCCCCCCACCCACTGGAAGGTATTCTATCCCCGTATTAATAGATATGGTGTAATATAATAAAATGTAGTTGAATCACAAAAGGAAAAGATGGGAAGGAAGCTACTGGGTTAAGATAGTGCAAAACAAATATTGAGGAAAAGATGCCTGAAGGATGGCTCAAACTGGGATCTGGCAGCTGTCAAAGGGCAAGGACTGAGGTCATGAGGCAAGCTAAAGGTTTCAGCAGACATAATCAAGTCATAGATACATATAATGTTTGCATATGTACAAAATACATTAAGTCTTACTGTGTCTTCAAACAGTTCATGGCTACTTCTTACAAAGAGAAACACTGAAGTTGTTTTTATAGAATGTTAATCCCAGAAGAGAAAGAATGTTAGTTCAAAAGAAGAAGAACTTTGCTATAAGTTATTTGAAAATCATAATTTCATTCTGCCACTGTTGTTTGGTGTCTATCAAAATGAGGTCAGGACATTCTTGTAGTAAATGCCAAATCTTTACTTTTTGTCCTTATAGCACTCTTGGCAAGATCCTGAAAGATCCCTACTGAATTGAAATGATGCTCTGCTGAGTGATTTTTGAGCCTGAAGTGTGAATTCCATAGTTTGCATGAACTACCTACATCTTTCTGTTGCCAGCTCTGCTCTTACATGCCAGGGCACATCAATCCCAACTTGCAATATCCTGAATATTAGTCTATAGTCTATTGTGAAGTCAGCAAAAACACCGTGCAAAAATACATGCTGATTCCCCAGGGTCCACGGAAGTTCATATTGGACTGAAAAGCCAAAAATTTAATTGTCCAATTATTGTTGAGGAAAAGATACAAAAACTCTATCTACAACGTAAGGGTAATAAATATTTACTATTTTAAGATCATTCGGCTTCTGTTCCTCAATCATAAAAGACTAATAAACATTTCATCATCATATAATTTGCATAATTTCAAATAATTCTTGTTGACTACAAAGATTAAAATCTCACTTTTGTTCCTTCCTTATTTATTCTGGAAAATATATTCAATTTCTAAAATATATTGAAGTGCTTACTTCTGCTGGTGAACTTAAGAGCTTAATACCTGTCCATACATAGCCTTAGGAAGTTCTAAAAGCTCATTTAAAGGAGATTTTAACTTTGGAAAATTCATGTTTAAGAAGATACAAAACCTGCATCTTCCATTAGAAAAATTTCAAATTCAAATACTTTGTTTATGCACTGATACACTCCTCTATGACGTTTTCTTATGAAACATCATTCTTATCTTATAAGTGATATCCTTTATATGCTATTTTAGAAAGCAAAAATATTTAAACATTAAAAACACTCACTAAAATGTTTATTTGTTCTAGTATATTTAACATGTACTGTATCAAGCTGTGCAGAATGGAAATGTTACCAGAAGTCAAAAATTCTTCACAAGACAAAACCAGAATGTGAAATATTGATATTCAGATGAAATGTATTGTTGGCAGTAAGAAGGCAAAATCTGGCAAAGGAAAAATAAAAATATGGCTGCCATGTATACTATCAATTCCCCCTACAGGTGTTTGTAGACTAGAGATAGAACATAGCTGTAAAGGACAATAAGTGAGTGAACCTGTAGCAGAGGTACAGCTTTTCATTACTGTTACTTTACTCCTGTGGTAATTTTTAAAAGTAAAATATTTATTTTACCTATAAGGGATAATAATGTTGCTTAACTAAAATTTTCTCTGGGGGTAGAAAAAAAATAAAGCAAAACAAAAACACCAGTGTGAAATTCTCCTTAATGTTTGAATTGCTGACCAGTGTTACTGGTTACACTATATTTGAAGAGATATGAACTTTACCTTGAGTATGTTGACTGTGCCATAGCACCAGAAGATCTGGCACCTGCTTATGGACAACTGCAACATGAGATTTTCACTGGGTTATTAAAGCAATTTTCAATTGACACACTTTTCTGAATTTTGTTGATGGCAGTTCCAGGGTAGGGAGATCAGCTGGAATGTAAGAAATGTTTCTCCAAATGACAAAGATACAAAGCTCATTAACTTTAATCTTTGAAGGATTATGCATGATATGATACCATTATGATCATTAAAGTGTAAGTCTGAATGGAACAAAGTTTAATAAACCAACTTCCTGCTTTCTCAAGAAAAATAGATATAGAGAAACGATAAAACCCCACCCTCCTGTAAGAACAAGATCCATACAGTAGTAATCTACCAACATTTCTTCCTGAAAATGAAACAAATTCCACGTGAGCTTCTGAAGCAATATACTGTTCCTGAAATTTTCCGTAAAACAGTACAAAGACAAAACAAAGTATAATTTCATGGCCATTATACTACGTTTGCAGACTCAAAAATATTTCAGGCATTTTAAACAGATGTCAGAAAGTTTTGGTTAAATCAGTCTGCACAACACTGGACAATGTATTACACAAGAAGAATATTGGTAAGACAGACGTATTTTTTTGCAACAGAAAAGGTTGAGACAGCTCATGAATTATCAGAATGGTACTAGCTGGACAGAAAATACCGTATTAGGAGATTTTTTTTAATGCAAATTTTTCATCCACTTTTCCATGATACTTTACTGACTTCTTTTCATTCTTCTAAATATTATGTAATATTCTGTTCAGCTTGTTATTATTTTGAAAAATAGAACAGTTCTTCAATCTTGACACTCTTTTAAATGGTTAAGCAGTACCACAAGCCTCAAAAAGGATTTAATTAAATAAGCATTTTAGGATTGACTCTACCTATAAAAAAGTTGGAGCTTTAACAAGGAAACTGAAATATCCTCAGCTGTTCCTAAATTCTGTTTATATTCTAGGCAGATTATAAAAGTACATGTATGACAGGTTTTTTGTCTAATTATAATATACAACAGAAGCATGTTGTTCTTGAGATTCTCTGAAAAGACTAATTTAACCAGTTTTATTATCACAAAATGAAGAACTGATGAGAGGTAAGTTGTCTGCAAGTTTTAAAAACATAAAATTCAAAACGCTATTTTTTTTTTTACACATTTTCTTTTGCACATAGAATGAAGAGAGATAAAGTGACTTTATCTGTCTTCACTATTCATTTCAGTAAAGGGGCATATATTTCACATGAAGTAACAAAAATTCCTACCTTGATGGACTGACTGTAAGGTCCTATGCTGGCAGGTGCCCAGTGGGAAATGCTCTGTACATGCATGACCAGCTTTTCATCATGTACTACATCATCCGTTGCCATGTCATATTTATGTGCAAGGCAGTCAATGCAAAACAGCACTCCATCAGGTAACAGTGTTTCCACACATACTCTGAAAACACAAGGTAATTATTTTTCAAACATAAGTTTGCTTGAACCAACTTCCAACATTTATTTTCCACTTTTTTTTTTTTTTTTTTTGGTCTGGACATTATCTTAGGAAATTCTGCCCCGAACATATAACAAAAGTAACAGTATTGCAATAACCTGCTAGCATTAACACTGTTATCTCCTCAAGGACATGCTGGCTCACCGACAGCTTCTTGTCCACCAGGACTCCCAGGTCCTTCTTTGCACAGCTGCTTCCCAGCACTTCAGTCTCCAGCCTGTTGTGCATGGGGTTATTGCTCTCCAGATGCAAGACCCTGCATTTGACTTTGTTGAATTTCAGAAAGTTCTCTGCCCATCTCCTCAAACTGTCGAGGTCCTTCTGCAGGGCTGCATAGCCCTCTGGGGTATTGACCACTCCTCCCAGATTGGTGTCACCAGTGAACTTGCTGAGGAGGGATCTGCACCTTCACCCAAGGCATTGATGGATAAATTAAAAATACTGGGTCCAATATTGAATCTTGGGGCACACTATTAGTGACAGGTCTCCAACTAGACCCTGTGCCACTGGGATCTGCCATTCAGGCAGTTCCCAATCCACCTCTCTATTCACTCATCCAGTCCACACTTCCTGAATTTGCCTATGAGGATGCCGAGAGACAAAGTGTTGAAGTTTTCTAAAAATCAGGAGGTTATAGTTCCTTTACAACCTTCTCACAGGTTATTTGTAATACTAGCATATTTTTCTGCTATAATTTAAGTTGCATGACAGATACATACATATGATAGGACTCAAAATCTACTTAAGCATTCATTTATAAAGTTCACTTCTGTTTCCTCCAAGGGAGACTGAGTGCCTTGATGAACAGACAGACGTGTGTTGCATGTGGCCAGTTAAAAAGCGGGGGGTTGAGGGTCTATGTGGGGAAATCAACATTTCAAAGCCTGAAAAATAATTATATTTGCAGTCCATGCATAGAAAAGTCATTTAGCTCCCAGCAGGAATCCCACAAAAAAGTACTTGTTCTCTTTACATATCATGTAACAGCCTTATAAAATTATATTCACATCTTGCTTATTTCTTCCAAGAAAACTATTTTTCTCCTCACCTCCCACATGTAAATATAGTAGTTTTTCCTCATTACCAGCATCATAAGCATGGATGAATGGATTTTCTGCTTGAACTGGTAAATTTTCAAGACAATTTTGCAAATTTATTGCAGATCCACACCCGAGTCAGTGCTTCCAGCATATTGCTTGTGAGAACTTCCACAACCAGGCCTCTGTACATAATGCAATGATGCAACCATGCAAACTGCTGTATAATTTCTCTTCAGGCCAAAATGCAACACAGACAAATATGCAACATAAATGCAGTGCTGTGGAAAAGGACCTGAGGACCCTTGTCAATGGCAAGTTGAACATGAGTCAGCAGTGCCCTGGCAGCCAGGAGGGCCACCTGTGTCCTGGGGTTCATCAGGCACAGCATCACAGCCAGGCAAGGGAGGGGATTGTCCCCTCTGCTCTGCACTGGGGCAGCCTCACCTCCAGTGCTGGGGGCAGTTCTGAGAGCCACAGTATAACAAAAATATAAAGCATTAGAGAGCACCCAAAGGAAGGTAAAAACAATGGTGAAGGGCCTTGATGGGCATATGAGGAGCAGCTAAGGTGACTTGGTCTGTTCAGCCTGGAGGAGATTCAGGGGGGACCTCACTGCAGTTACAGCTTCCTCATGAGGGGAAGAGGAGGGGCAGAGACTGAGCTCTTCTATGTGGTGACAGTGACAGGGCTGAGGGAATGGCATGAAATTGTCAGGGAGGTTTAGGTTTGATATTAGAGAAAGGTTCTTCATCCAGAGGGTGGTGCCAGACAGTGGTCACAGCGCCAACCAGACAGAGCTCAAGAAGCTTTTGGAAAATGCTCTCAGGCACAGCACGTGACTCTTAAGGTGTCACGTGCAGGATCATGAAGTAAATTTTGACGATCCTTGTGAGTCCTTTCCTATTCAGGTTGTTCTATGATGCTCTGAAAACTGTTTGCTCCATAAAATAAAAGCATAAAGCCATCTTCCTACAACTTTATAATCTTTCTACCTTTTTAATTTACTGACGGAAGGCTACGTAAGTGGCTATGCAAATGTGGAGGCCTAAAACATGCAGGCACAAGAAATGAAAATTAAATTGTGAGAAGTTGAGTATTATAAAGAAAACCTACAACATGTAGGAGTGGAGACTAATTTTGTGTAATTTATAGCTGGGATTAGATTCCTCCTCTGAGGGGAGGAACCCTCTCATTTCTCTCTGATCTAATAACTCTGGCCTACAGTCAGCATCTTGAAGAAGCCTCTATCTGCTTGTTTTGGGTCTGACACCCAGGCAGTGTTATGGAATGTGATGATTATCTTAACAATGTCTTTGAACTATTTGTCTTGCTATACTTAAAATTCACAAGCCTCTATTACACTTCATATTCTGCAATAAGAGTATAAAATATATGGTTTTTCATTAGAAAATTGCTGAACAGTTGGTTTTAAAAATAAGAAGACAAGATATGACCACATGGTTGACCCTGTTTTTAGTGAAGGATTGGACTAGATGACCTCCAGAGGTCCCCTGCAACCTGTATTAACCTATGATTTAAATGAAATTTTTCAAGCTGTATCAGTTCTGCATTCTCAGCATATTATCTCAGAAGCATAAGAAATTACTGTAAAAAATTACAAATTACTGTAAAAAGAAATAAGCCATTTTGACAAAGGCAATAAAAATACAAACAGAAAATTAGTTTTAACATATATCTTTTTAAAAACAGAAAGATTTTATAGGCTAGGTGTTTTTTATCCAATTTCCAATGGAAAACAAACCCACCACACCTGAATAACACAGGAATCACATAGTACACACCTTGACCACCAAGCAGTTTCATTATGTCAGATGTAGACTTAGATGTAGACTTGGATGCAACATAAAAGATATTGTACAACAGATACTGAAAAAACTATGTGTATCTATGAATTAAAGTATTATCATCAGTGTAATTTCTTTTCATACTTGAATTCTTACTGAGCATGGAAGTGCAGCTAAGCTATCCATCTAGAGTGATTATCTGAGGGAAACACAAGCTATTACGAACAACCAGATCGGTTTGAGCCAAAGATTCATCTAATTCAGTATTTGTCTTCAGCCAGAGCCAACTGCATATAGGCAGGGGAAGAAAAGAAACAGACTAAATATAGTTTTGAAATAACTGTCAGTATCTCATGATGTGAATCCCATGAAGCAACTGCTCAGATAATAATTTTGCTTTAGTATTTAACAAAATAAATAGAACAAAGTGCGTAACATTTGTCACACCTAGAAGGTTCCATACCTCATTAAGGAAGACTTAATATTGATAGCAATGCTCCAGTAATATTTTTGACACTTTCTCCTGTAACACACTCATAGAGAAATTGTTGTTGTATGGGCTGGATGAGCAGTGAGGTGGAGTGAAAGTTGGCTGAACAGCCAGGCCCAGTGGGTGGGATCAGTGGCACAAAGTCTCACAGGTGGACAACCAAGAGCCTATACTGGGTCCACTCCTATTCAACATCTTCATTCATAATCTGCATGATGGGGCAGTGTATCCTTGGCAAGTTGCCATCCACATGGATGTTGACAGGATGAAGAAACAGGCCCACAGGAACTTGATGAAGTTCAGCAAGGAGAAGCTGCAAGTCCTATACCTGGGGGAGGAACAAACCCAAGGTCCAGTACATTCTGTGGGCTCACTGGCTCAAAAGCAGCATTACAGAGAAGGACTGGAGGTTCCTGATGAACACCAACTTGAACATAAGCCAACAATGTGCCCTTGTGACAAAGAGGGTAGATGATATCCTGGGTTGCATTCAGAGAAGCACTGCCAGCAGGTCAAGGGATGCAAACAGAAAAGAAAAGCAAATAAAAAACCCCAGCAATACAAACAGTTGTCAGTTCACTCAAGTCAAAAAGAACAAAGACTTGCAAACCATGTATTATCCTTCTGTAAGTCCTTATGGGGGGGGTGGACATTTGTAAACCTTATGGTATCTATTAAAGCAGGAATTTCTAACCCTAGTGGTTTTGACATGAGCAGCTGCAATGTTAATACTCCAAAAGGCAGCAAAAGTCTTCTTCTGTGAGACACAAACATTTGGTAAAATGCTTCACAAATATGGCAACAATAATTCAGTCTATTACAGTGCATCATAAATATACTATAACAGTAGTCTAATCCTACCTTGCTGGTGGACACATATCAAATTCTGTCACATAAACTGAGTTTATAACACTGAAATCTTTCATGCTCTTCATATATAGATGAACCAAAATAATATCCTTCAGTTTCAATCCCTCTGAAGTCAAATTTGCTGCAGGATTAAAAAAAAATAGCTGTTAAAGACATAATATTATGAATGTATTTAGAAAGACAGCAAAGGCATCCTGGTTTTGTTCAGCAAAATCAACTGGTAATACCCTAACTGTTGTCTAAACATGACTGAAGATTTTGTAATATACTACCTTTCCCCATGTAGTACTTCTTTCTTTCATTACATTCTTTCTCATGTTAGTTTTCCAAATAACAGAAGTAGACTACAAAATAAATTTTATCCCCTCTGAGCAGGGGTGAATTCTTGTCCCATGAAAACACATCATGCATTCATTCATGTAGATATATTACAGCCTGAATAACTTGTATCCATAAGTTTGATTGTCTTGGGGGGGCTTGGGGTGCGGTGCTCATTCTGTGACAGCTAGTAATCTACAAAGGACTTTGAATCACAAAAATACAGAACTGGAAGGGACAATAGCCATCTTCAAGAAAAAGATCAAATATTTATATACCATTCCAGAGGGATGCTTGTTTGAGCTGTTTTTAAAAACTCTCTCTGCAATAATAATCTCTGCATAAACAAAGACTTAAAAATGGCAAGACAGACAATAGGAAACAGAAGTGGCCACAGGAGAAATGAAGGAAAGATAAGAGCAGAGGAAAGCTCAAGCAGACAGCTAAAGAAGAGATACTGAGAAGTCAAGATCATCTGAATGTGTATGCACAGAATATTCCAGACATAGCACTCAGACAGAATGTATTACCCTTATATAGTCAACCACACAACAAGGTATGTCATCAGCTCTGCAGTGTCTTCTTTACTGCTCATGAGCAATAGAAATTAAATGAAGACAAAATCTTCTCTGAATATAGAACATTTATAATAAGAGAGTACTCTGTGACCTAATTTAAATAAGCCACATAAAGTTCTCCTCAGTGTCATTTTAGGGGTCTCGCCCTTTAATGCTACAGGGTGCACATGTATATATACTTATGTATTCGTTTTTCAGTTGAGAAGTACAAAGGTATAAAGACAATCCCCGAAGCTTGTCACCTTAGTGAGAAACAGTTTTTGTGTTAAACTTTTCAGTGCTTTTAAAGACAGTTCAGGATTTTGCACACTTTCTTCAAGATTAGTTTGGTCACACCAGTACTGAATTTTGTTCTAAATGTCTCAGTTTTACTTAGTCACAACAAAGGCAATCTGAAGAGGGGAGTTCTCACTTACAAAAAAGATCACTTACAAGTGATATAAGAAGCTATATAGCGACTAGAATTTCATAGAACTCCTATGAAATCACAATACATGTCCAGAAACATCACCTGATAAATTAGCATACAATGGCAATTCTGTATGGAAATAGAAATGTATTTGAATGTAAACTGATAGCAATCACTAGGTCAATATTAGCTGTTACATCATCAGTTAAGGAAGAAACAAAGACAATTTTTGAATTTCCAGTCAGCACTTTAGTTAGGAAGAAAGGTCTGCAGTTAAAAATTCTGCAACATTATACGAAATACTATAAAAGGGGAAAAAGTCCTTAATCAACTGATACATACCTCCACACATACAAATATCCCCACTCTAGATTTAAAATATATGACCCAACAAACTGACTCTAATTTGTGGACACAGAGTAAGCTGAATGGACTGATTTGGGTAAATTCATAATTTCTACCTTTACTTAGAAAATATCTCCTAAGTAAAAGTACTATCCCTTTTTCCCCTGCATTAATTAGAAGAATGGTGAGAAAAAAATTTTCCCCAGCTTACAATTAAAATAAAATTGACTCCCAAAACCCTTCCTCTAGTAGAAAAGCATACATGATGAACTGGTTAACAAGTTCTTGGGCTCTTCACAATAACTTCAGTTTTTCAGGGACAGAACCTGAAAAGGCTTCCCTGCATTCCCATTGCATCTGTCCTGGATATACAGGGAAACCTTACAGACTTTCTGTAGTATTTCAGGCCATTCATGGTTTCTAATAATTTATAGAATATGATCAGCTGAGACTCACCCTTACTTAAGCAGAACTGCCCCAAAAGGTTACATCGACTGAAGTACATCTTTTTGATTGTTTCTGGTTGGTTAGTTTTTGTTTTGTTGGGGTCTTTTTATTTGATTTTTATTAAGGGATTATACAGAATCCTTAGCTGAGAGCCACAAAATACAGTATCCAAACTGTCTACAGGAAGTAGCATTTAAGAACTTTAGCCTGTTTTAACATAATAAAAATCCACAGTTTCCTTCAGTTTATGGAACTTTGCCATGGTAGAACTACACCAGAGCTGCTTTATGTTATATAAAGCAAAGCAATCTTTGTCATCTTCCAATCATATCTAAAAAAAGTTTAACAGAAGAGTTTAAGAAAACAAATGTATAAACAGCAATACACTGCATTCCCTCCCATCCTTGGCTTCATAGAATTCCACCCATTCTACAGAATGTTTCTTAGCATCTAGTAAGAAATTTCCATTTCATTTTAGAGGTGGTTAAATCAGTTAGCCCATCAAAGAGTTTAAAAGTATTGTGCTTATTCCATTCTTACTACAGTGAAGCTGAACTGCTGGACAGATTCAAAATATGTGTTCAGAAAAAGCCTTGTGCACATCTGCAGATTAAGTTCTCAGAAACAAACTGTTTTGTTTGTCATGACAGAACCATAATTCATTCACTTTCCACACCCACTTCCAAAAGGAGAATAAGTAAAAGAAGCGTAAGAACTGAAATTTTCTGCAAAGGATCAGAAAACTACTTTTTTTTCCTTACTATCACACAGGTAATGCAAGTAATCTGCTGAGAGCAATAGGCTACTGCACTAGTCAGACACAAACTTTTTTGGTAGATGGTAAGGCAAAATTACATAATGTTTGTACAAGCTAACTTCCCCACAAATATAATGAGGGAAAAAAAAAAAAGACTGCACAACCCTCTTGATTCACTTTATAAATTATATGCAGATTTACAATAAAATCTATTGCCTTTTTCCATAAAAGTCTGATCATCTCCACCTTGCTGATTTCCAAAAAATCAAAAACTAGCTTAATGACCTTCTACCAAGTATAACTTTTCTTCTGAAAAAAAATTATAGGGTTTCTTTATGATCCTATATTCAATCATGAATACTCAGCTGGACATGCAAAAACATAAGATATGACAGAACAATATCTCATGCAAATTCATAAACAATAATATGTTTTTAGATACTAAAAGTTATTTCCATTTTTGTGAATGAAAAGACGACTGTACAAACATACTTTACTTAAACTTTAGAATGAAAAAATACAAAACAAAAACATGAACATTTTATGTGTCAGAATCTTGTAAGAAACTTGGATTTCATTATTCCCAAGACAGCAATTTTGCCTTTACATTAGGAACATAAATGAGATTTACTGCTACTGACCTAATCCTAGATGCCAAAATTTATATCAGTTTTCTAGAAAACTTAATTTAAAATTATGGAAACTACAAACGTGTTTTAGCAAGCAGAGAGCATCTGTAGCACACATACATACACACACTATATATTTAAAGAATGCTACAGAGTGAGCAAGTACTGTAAAGATAGTGGTTTTTTACAGTGATATGAATACTACTCTGGCTTTCCAGGGTCTTCAAAGCCAGTCAAATTATGATGTGTTAAATATTAAAGCTGGCAGTCTGAATATCAAAGGTTCCAATCAAATGCAAAATGAGATGGCAAACCAACAACCACGACCTATAAAATTATAAAACCACATGAAAATACAGATTCTTCCTTAAGATCATATTAAAAACACAATCAGTGACAGCAGATAATGTATTAACTGAATAAAGCACCTCTGAGAGAAGAAAATGCTTCCCGTGCTGCATCTGGAGCATTTTTATCCTTTGATGGAAGGAAGTGGGCAGTGATACCTGAAAACCACTGGTAACCACTCTGGGATTTTCCCGAATTTTGAAATGTCTTAGCTATGGGAAATGAAGAAAAGAACTAAGATTATAACAATGAAATGTTTCAGATTATCCAAGGATACATTTTAAATTGTTTAAAGAAGAATTCAGCAGAACAGAAACTATAAACTGTAAAAGCATCTCCAAAAATATTTACAAACAGATATAAAAAGTAAGGGTTCTAGGAGCAAAGCTCCCAAATCCTTCTCCAACAATGCCTTCACAAAATATGTATGCAAGTAGCACATTAGCTGAGAATTTCAGTACTTTTTCTCCTCCTTTCCATTTTTGCTGATCTTTTACAATTTCTCGACCTGTTTGGTTACAGACTTGGCACAAGATGTGACACTGAAAAGCTAAAATTCTCGAAAGTATCAAAACGGCATAAAAACAGATTTTCAAACTTGTATGCCAAATTTTACTGGAAGTTAGGTGCTTAACCTGGTTCTGACAATCTTTGCAAATGCATAACATGTTTAGACATTTTTAAAGCCACCAGGCATTTCTCCATATTCAAGAAATACCAAAGACCTAAATACTATTCAATACCCAAACACTGCTAGCTGTGAAACTTATTTTTCAGGAAGTTTACCCAACCATGTATGTAATGTAACAGAAATGTTGTGGTATTTCCAGGAGGAGGAGAGGGAAGGGAAGAGGGAGAGAAAGAAAGAAAAAAAAATAATGTGTTATGCTCCTGTAAACTAATTTGAAATGCTTCACTACTACAGATCTATCGATTATTATCAGAAAAATTCATTTTAGTAGGACCACTCTTTTCAGACTAATTACTACAGGTCGAGCACATTTTTTTTCAGGAGTGCTTATATAGTAATTAAGATCTTTTACCTGGCATGAAATAGCCAATCTTTTTATCTTATTAAAAAAAAAAAAACTCAAAAAACAAACTGTGCAAAACTCACTGAAATCCGAAGAGTTCTGTTTCAAAATCTTCCAGGTGACTGGAATATTTTTCTGTGGTTCATACTCTTCTGATGAAGGAAAACTATCATCATCCATGCAGCTTATCTCACAAGAACATCTACTGACCACAAAAGTACCCGAGGATTCTTCCTCCTTGAGACAAACATTATAAAATAAGCAAGTAAACAGCACGCCAAGCAGTATGAAATCAGCACATTTTATCATTCTAATACATGTTTAAGTTACAAAAAATACTATAGTTCAACAGGTACATATCTTAGAACAATTTAAAAAATAATAGCATTAGGATTTCCCATTAGATTGCAGAACTGGCAAAACATAATGTACTCCTGTTGATATACCAAATGGAAGAAAAAAGCAGACTTAGTAACCGAGGACAGCACATATGAAAAATGATGAGACCCAAGAAAGACAGAAAGAATACTATTATGAAGAAATGGTACCCCACAATTGTATACAAGACAACTATGTTTTCAAAAAAATAGTATAAACAAAGTGAACAAAGGAACAAAAGCAGAAATTTTATAACTAACATTGTCATTAAATACTTGAAATAGAGCAAAAGACTAATAAGAAAGTTTTAAAACTTTTTGGAACAATGAATGAAGGCAGTCCATGTAAAAAAAAAATCTCTATTATCTCACAAAGACAATCCTTTCCAACAAATGCTTTAGTATGAGTTGAGATAACAGAAAAATGCATTTCTCAAGATCTATACACTGAAGTAATTTCCTGACAAGGAAGGAAAATCATTCTTCCAAAATGCTTTCTCAAGACCAGGAAGAGAAAACTACCCACTGTACCTTTTAAAGCAAAATACACAGGCAGAGTGCTTACTGACCAGTTTCCAACAATTCAGTGCTCATTACATTTTCAACATGCCACATAATTACAGCATACATTTTTTGTGGGTTTTCTTTTTGTTTGCTTTTTAATTGTAGAGCAATCAGAACCCTTACTCTCTTCCATCTGATTTTCCAATCAGCCTAATCTGCAGAGCATGTTGACTTTTTTGGGTAATACCACCTGTCTATCTAAAAGAAAAATGAATTATGACAGAATTTACCTAGAAAACCTACTCAAACACCACTGTATGCTGTAATACCAGATTCTATCAATCAAATTTCTTCCCAAAGATCTCAAATTTCATGTAGTATCTAAACTAGGCATTTTACTGCAGACTTCATAAATACTAAATTCCCAAAAATTATAATAAATCCAAATAAGGCAAGATAACAAGTTGACAAAACATGAAGCCTCTGATAATCCTTAAATAGGAATTAAAAAATTCTGAATATTCCTTTAGCTGATAAATTTGTGTTCCATGCAAAATGCCATTAAAAAAGAAAATTAACATTATATATCGAAGTAATTTCTATTGTATTTAATTTTATTGTCTTTTTTTCTTTCCTGTGGAAAATAACAAATATCTTATTGCAACTTTAAATATTTCTCTTCATATTAAGCACAAAAATGTCAGAAAAATAAAGGCAGAAAATTATAGTATGCATCAGAAATCTGTACATCAGTATTTGACTTCACTGAAGTGAAAAAGGATCCGGTTAAGTTAAGGAGTGCATTTGGAAATTTTAAGAAAAGACCAAATTACAAAAAGATCATTATCTCTGAGAGGAAACTGAGTTCTGCTGACTCTGAAAGAGGTCATAGGTAGTTTTATAAGCACTGTAAACACTAAGTCTATTATCTAAGAGGGGCTGATGTTCTTTGATTGGACTTCATTTTATTCATTCCTCCAAGAAAGACATGAAAGTCAAGGCAATAATCTACTTTACATGAATCAATTGTACCTCAGAGGTTAAAAGAAGTCAAGACGTAATATAATAGCCCAGACAAAAACTGCAGTTTAGCACAAACATGACACGCATTCCAGCATTACAATAGACAAACATCCAGCAGCATCTGTGCCATTTCCCACTCACTGAATTACACATCTGACTACTGCCATCAGTGGGTGAATCTTGCCATTACCCAGAGGGATGCCTGATTGCTCCTAAGTCTTCAGGTATGACTTAAAAAAATAAAGAAGCAGGAATACAAATCTGTAATTGAAAATGATCTTAAGATGGTTTAAGCTACAAGAACCTAGGAAATTAAATTATTTTAAAAGTTTCTTATTTTTTTATTTACAAGATAGCACTTCATGGAGATATACAGACTGTACAGCAGCATCACGTGCTAGAAGTGCTACCACTTGCTTCTTGCAAATTGTTGTTTTGATAAATAAATTATTTTCACTGAGTAATTTGTAGAATCCACCATAGAACAATCAATTTGCATTGTAGCATGGGCATTCAGGGGAGTTCTAATGTAACACATGCAGAGTTTGCATATCTTGGTCCTACCCCTGAGTAAGCATGCACAGACACGGTGATGAGAATGATGCCACTACACTGCTGCTTTGGGTTTTGTTTTTACATCACCTGGATTTTAACTTCACTATGCCATAAAAATCCGTCAGAAGGGAAAAAAAATGTTAACTGTAAAGAAAAAAGTTACAGCTTGCCAGTTTTTAATTCACTTTTATTAAGCTTTATATAATCACTTTTGAAGAGATCTAGAGACACAAATATCTTCTGAGGCTGCTGTTAAAGATCTGTAACTTCTCTCCATTCCCTAACCTGAAGGACCAAATTTATATGTTCTGCAAGTGAACATGAAAAGAGCACCTATTCAATTTTTATGCCACCAGTTAAAATGCTTTCATCTACGCTTCTAAACATGACTTCTGCTTCATAAAAAAAAAAATCATGGGTATGGAGTGGGGCTCACAGAGTCTTCACAACTGGTTTGGTATTATGTAGAGAACTCCCCTGCAGCTTTGTAATTTGTTAATGTTACAGACATCCCAAACTGACGCCATGTGAAATTTTCATATCATCTATAGTCACCTTTTTCCTAAGTAACTATATTTTACACATGATTTAGCTTCTATCAATATTTCTTCACAGAGATAAATAAAATCATACATCTGTGTTTCCACACACACATAAAAACCTGGTCAGTTGCAAAATTTTTGTAAATTATTATGAAATATCAGAAATATCTTATAAGATGCAAAGTCTGTAAAAACTTAGGGATGTCTGTTAATTTCAATGCCTATGATACATCACAATAACTCATTCAAGGCTACGAAAACATTGGCAATCAATCACTTCCCACAACACCACAGGTGCAGGCTACAGCAGAAGTATTAGGTGTGGAACCTGGCACCCAAGGAACAACAGGCTCCGTGCCAGCCTAAGCAGAGCTGCCATACTCTGTTTAGTAGCTATATTTAAATCCATACAAATGTTGGTCTTCCATTCCTCTCAACAGAGAAAGTAATCTAAGAAGTTAAAACTTATAGACTGCCACAAACAGAGTAACTTTCCCCGAATAATATTCTCATCACTTTAAAAAGAAAAAATCAAGCTTGCTATAATGACATTTTAATTAAATCTTACAGAACCTATTTTATCGCATAACATTTTCATGTTACTTCACAGAAGCAATATATTTTCCCATTTGTTACACAGTTTCTCCCACACCCACTGTACATTGTGATACCAACCTAATTTTGGATCAGAGCCTGCATGCATGCATACACTTAACTATATTCACATAACTCATGTCATTGATGCAAGTGCACTCAGAATGAAGTTAAGCAAATGCACAAGTGTTCCAAGATCCAAATTCTCCTGTTGAAAAAGCCTTGGAGCTAGGACTTTGACTGATATAGCTGAAATTCCATGCAGTGGTCTTTTATGAAAACAACAGATTGTCTTTTTAAAAAGCTTACATTCTCTGCTACAGAAACTGGTATAAAAACCTATCACAACACAATTCTAAAACTGATAACTCTCCCACTGAGCAGAAAAGAGAATACAGTAGAGCAGAGAGCTCAGAAGACAAAAGATTATGATAATCTCTTTATTCTTTGTGATGTACCTTGATAACAGAACTCCTTGAAATAAATATAATGAGAGAGATCACATGCATCTTGCATTATTTTGAGTACAATATACAGAATCATAGGAACGAATGTCCTTTACCCCAAAATACTTTCAAATAAAGTATCTTCATTATGAAAAGAGAACTAAAAATTATCTTTCCTCAGAGAACTGGACTGAATCTGCAAGCAAATAGACTAGAAAAGAAAGTCCTTTATTTATTATCTTAGTGTTTGAAATAAATCACAGCACAAAAAAAAAAGTTTTGTGGTATTTGTTATCAAGTTTTGAAAACAGAACTACAAGGGTAATCAATATTCTTACGATGCAGAAAGGATACTAAAGGTTGCCTAGGAGAAGTATTGTTCAATGATGACAAAGTATTAAAAAAATGCTACCCACAATGCCATCAACAAACCATGTTTTGAAACTTGAAACTCCTTCCTATTTCCCCTGACATCACTGACAATCTAAATCTATAGCTAAAGTTCTAAATGTAGATTAACTAAAATAATTAATGAGGAACTGGACAGAAAAAGGCTACAGTATTAAATCATATGTAACCTATAGGATTGCATGCCTTTAGTACACATGGTACGCAAATATCTCCTGGAAACCTTTTCTAAATTTACAAGTGTACAAGTTACAGAACTCTTGTACAAGTGTTTTTAAAATCTTCTCCAAAATGACCTGTAAAATAGATCTCCTGCCATTTAACAGGGGCAAACTGCTTGCACTTCTGACGTGTTCCAGCTACAAGGTCAAGATCTTTCACAAACAGGAAAACACAATATCAGTTTATAACAGGTAATATAGTGCAATGATCCATTATAAGAAAAAGCAGCAGCAGGCATGATCCCTGTGTCTCTTATAGGCAAACAGGCTCCTTTCTTCTGCAAAGTGTAGAAAGAAAACTACGTGATTCCCTCTATTCTAGACTATTCAAAGTTAAGGGGCTGCAGTTTCCCAGGTTGCATTGTTTGATATTTGTGTGCTCCTACTCACTGAAACTTGGAAACAAAGTATTCATTATTAAATGTGAGAAAGAGCAAATGTGAAAGCATGAACAACAGATAGCATGTTCACTACTGTCATCAGAAGTATGTTCCCATCAGCAGAAGCTCCAACAGCTTTAATTTCTGTTTCTGATCTTTACAAAGCCAACACAATAAAGTAAAAGAATATAGCAGAAAATAGAAGCAAGTCCTTTGTGCTGACAAAGTAAAAAAAAAAAAAAAAAGTTTCACAGTTGCATTTTTCCTAATTGAAAATACTCAGAATTTAATTTTTATTGAGTAGAAGGCCAATACACCTAATTCAAAGATTCCAGAATATCCTTCAGAAATTGTCTCCCGCAAAAAAAAAAAACAACTACCTTTTAAGTGTATGAAGTGATTATCTTGGCAAAGTAAAATATTGATGAAATTAGGTATCTATATTATAGTGGTGACCTTGTTTTTCACCCTGAAGTAAAAGAGGCATTCCCAAATTTTGAGCATTAGTGTTTTATTACCATTCTTTTTCATCCTTAACTTTTTTTGTAAAACACCTACAAAAATTGTTTACCATATTTTTAATATTTTCAATAACAAAATATAGTATTTTTCTCTTTAGCCTTTTCTGCATCACTATTTATGAAAGAAAAGTGGGTGTGTTTAAAAAAAGCTTCAATTATTATGCAAAAAACATCTTGAAGTTGCACAGAAATATATTAAACCAGAACAGTGAGTACAATGTTATGTTCCCCTAGGCACAAAGGCTCATTTTGCTGCCAGAAACAATCTAAACCAAATTTCTAGGCAGGCTTTGTAGTCAAACATGAAGAGATTTAGCTAAAGAAAATGCATTATAGAGGAGGAAAGACAGCAGAGACCACGGTGCACTAGCTGTAATTGCAAAATTATTTTAAAAGTAAATTCAAGGAATGTAAAATTAAGACCTGTGGCAAATAACAAAGACAAAATTAATATACAATTCAGTCAAAAATATGTTTATCTCACAGCAGAAATGATAACAAAACTGATGTAATAATACTCATCAGAATTACACTTCACTGTGGAGTCTATTAATATTTTCTACAAAGTGCTTACAAAAGTGGCTACTTTTACACATTGTTCATAATGGTGTATTATTTTTCCTAATTTTCAACAATCCCTTGAAAGCCTCAAACTAAAATTAGTTCTCCTTCTGAAGTAGTTTTTTCCTGCAATACTTTATTATTATGGGATTGGCTGTTAAGTGCTGAATACTAACTGATACTTAATTTTTTTCACAGGCTTATAAGCACCAAATACTTAGCAAAAGTACAATACTACAGGCATATCAATCTTGAATGCATACCTTTATTATTATGCAGTTAAATGATGCTAACAGTTATGGTCTGAAAGACTGACTAATTCTCCATATTTATACCTTCTCAAAAACTTAGCTTATTTTATCATGACATAAAATAATCTATAGCCAAAAGATATTAATGCTTTTGCAAAATTTAGACTATTTTCCATTAAAATATACATTAGTTTATGCACCAAAATTCAGGGCAAGCTGCTACAAACCTCACCCCTTGCAAAATGTGACAGGTTTGTCTACAATGGATTGGAAATACGATTTACTGCAACACTGCCTGAAACGGTGAGGCTTTAACCAAATCTAAAACATCTACATAAGAAGGGGAAAAGAGCTGCTGAACAGATAAAAGTAAAATCTTGATTCTTACTTCAAATGTTATGCATTTTAATATGATTTTTCCCCTGATTTATGTAAAGCTTCGTGGTTTTCATTTTCCCTAGCCTGTCACATTGTAGTGATGTATGGTACATTTTAGCGTCAAGTTTGCCATGAGCAATAAAGTCAGTGCCCCCAAAGAAATATCAATATATTATCAGTCTTCCCCACCATGCCACATTCCCAGATTTTCCTTTATTCAGCCTATTTAGTTTTGTTTCACATAGTTGATATCTTTTTCACAGTCTCCCACACAAATATATAATGTTTTATTTTTGAAAGAAATCCAAAACTAGAAATTGACAGGATGAAATACAATGTACTTTCCAAGGCAAAATGAGGCCATCATGGAAGAAAAACACTGAGGTATTTTATCTTTTTGGAACAATAAAATTTAAAAAAAAAAAGAAGAGAGAAGAGAGGAAGGCATGATCTATTGAAAGACATGCAAGGAAATGTTGCTTAAGAGACATGAAATTTGAAATACTAATAGAATAATGTTCTGTAACGATTTCTGCACCTCTACCATCAAGGTGCAGAAAGACATAAGAAGAGTATGAAAAGATGACTACAACAATAGAAGAAAGATCATGATGCACTCTCTTCAATAAAATACTAATACTTGTAGAGGCTCAGGAAGGAAAAAAAAATTAACTGTAAAATAATAAAATGAAAACAGAAAAGTGATGACAAATATTGTCTGCTTTGACCTTAGTTTTGCTCACATGAAAGTCTGCAACATATAAACCACTGGAGTTCCTAGTCCTATTCTGCTCTTTCTACAGAATCATAAATTAATAGTGATGATGAACTAATAATGATTCCTTAAATTTTTTTACCAGGATAATCTCCACATGATTAAAAGTCCTTCATTAGGTGTATTTTTCATATGGGAAAAAACCTAAACCCAGAACGATCAAAACTCAAGCACTTACAGGTTAGCAAGTTTTCAAATCATCCACTTTACAACAGAAACATCAAAAAGAGCTAGCACCTCCCAACAAATCAACACTGTTTATATGGTTTCCTACTGCAGTTGTGTTCTACAGTGCAGCTGTTCCACCCAGGTTGCACACATGCTTCACTGAACCACACTGACTGACCACCTTGAGGTTTTGAGATGCAAAATGCCACACAAATATCCAACCTCCATTCATTCGACACAAGTGTGTTTGATCTTTCCTAAGGGCAAGTTCTGAAATTCAGCTCAGTATGTACATTGTTATTTGAATGTAACACCTACATGAGAATATTATGGTTCACTCCAAATTGTGGCAAAACAACACAACTTGAAAGCATGGATATAGTTTTAAAGGAAAAGAATATTTGCAGCCTACTTGCCTTATTCTCCAGGTGTAGTTTTAAAAAATGAAGGTAGGCCACAGGTGCAAATGCATCAGCTGAATGCATGACCACCTTGGCTGAATCTCTGAAATACAAAATTTTTATCATTAAATAGTATAGTATATATATTAGAGACTATATCAAATAGTATATATAGAGACAACAATTATTCACTGTAAAACACAAAATCTAACGTAACTCATTGAAAATCTACTAATTTTTTATCAATGTTTTCATATAAATTAAAAATTACATAAAACCATATTGCTGAACAATACATTACCTTCAAGAAATTTCAATTTTCAAAAGGAATAAACTATACTTCCTGTGTGAGCCAGCACAGGAGGTACAGCAACAACCATAAAACCACAGATGAGATGCAAAGAGTAAGCTTGTTTTCGTTACCTTGCCACCTGGGACCCCTGAAGCAGTGTTCAGGCAGGGGCACAAAAGAAGGGACACAGGCACCGCAGAGACTTGGTCCATGCTAGAGCATCACCAAACCTGCAGGTCTCACCTGCATCTCAGGGATTTGCACAGGTGCAATATCCCACTGTGCTTTGATCTTTCCCACAGCCAGGCAGGAATCTCAAGTGTGTTCAATAGGGCCCCATAGTCTATCACAGGCCTATGTTATCTAAACACAGATGCTCTACTCATTCAACACATGAGGCCAAAAACAATTACTATGATACATGTGTTTTTGACACCCCAGCTGCAAGTCACCTGAGAGTATTTACAACCCTCCTTGCCAATCTCCCACTATTTTTCCACACTCCCAGAACAACATTAAGAGAACTTGTTATGTGTAGTCTATGCAAGTATAAACTACACTGTGTTTTAGATATCAGAGAGTAATACATAAAGCAATCTTTAAATTCTATCAACAGGAAATTTTTCAAAAGTCCATTGTTTTGATAATGCTCCAGGGATTCGTTTTTGAAGTATTAACAACATACAGTATTGCACACTGAGAAATTGACTGATCCAGCCATCTTGCATCTGATAGTGAAGACTACTAGACACAACTTTTTAATGCCAAATGTGTTGGTAACAATGTTAAACTTCCTGTGTGCTGATTCAAATTAGTTAATTTTAGTTTTCATTTTCACAGACACAATCTGTCACACTTTGATTCACAAGAGGCAGTATCTGTTATATCCATCTGCACGGTTTTACTACTTAAGAAAAAGGTAGCTCTAAGAAACAAACATCAGAAGGTGAGAAACTCAAGGAAAACATAAGAGAAATTCAGAGGCAGTAAAAGAAAATCTGAAAATTGTTGAAAATAAGGCCAAGGACACACATAATTTTCTGGAAACCATGGTGCCCTTGGTACCTTCATAGTGCTCAAAGAGATGATATAGATAGATTTCTAGTAATGCCACATAAAACCAATGCAAACCCAAAGCAGTTGAAGCTTTAGCCAGATCCCAGCTCCTCAAAAAAAGTGTAAAATTAACAGAAATATCTGTTCTACAAAATGTGTTTTGGGATTTAAAAATAACAAAACACCACAAAATAAATAAATACCTTTAACATAAGAAGATCCACTTTAAGCAAACTTTTAAAGTATTTTGATAAATAGGCCTCAGATTCATTCTTGAGAGTAATTATCAAGATTCTTTATGATTAAAATATTGTTTATATTTAAGATATAAGACACTTTATACATAGTTCCTTCAGATTAAAATTTTTTTCAAGTGACAATGGTGCCTTCTAATTCTAACAGAAATAGGTAGAAAAAAATAGGTGGAAAGCAGACTATTTCTGTTGACATCCAATTAGTTTCCAATTAAAAAACCTAATCAAGTCCTGAACTTGACATGTCATATCCTGCTTGGAAAATAATAAAAAAACCCCAACCAATTCAAAACACAGGAAAAGCGGAGATTTAAAATGAAGAACAATGATTTGTGAGACCCCAATAAATTCTATAAGGTCATTTCACACTAAAAGCCTGAATTTTGAGTAGGAACTTGACTATCTAAGATGATTCATGTTTGATTGTAATGGAAACACAGGAATTATGATAAGGAAATTTTCAGAAGACTGAAAAAGATGAAGAACACTTGAAAAACTGTCTCAATCAGCTATTTGTTTTGAAATCAAAATCATCTGATCTCTCAAGACTTCTTGAAGATCTAAAAAGCATCCAATAATTTTAAAACACTCTGTAACACTTTCTCAGGACAAATATATCAAGCTAGAACAAGACTGAGAGTACAATCAATGCTTCTCAGAACATGATTATTTTTTCATGTTTACAGAAATTATAATTTTATAATTTTGCTTTTAACTCCAAACCTAGAATTATAAGCCTAATCACAGAGCTAATAGTAAGGTACATAATGGAAAAAAATATTTCCCAAATATTTCAAATGTTACAGTTTACCTTCCAAAAGATCAAACTATTCTGTGTTCCATAAACAAACAGGTTTTTATCACAAGAGTAGATATTAGATGGCATTCATATAGATGAGAAATAGATCTTTAAAATTTCAAGAAACATTGATTAATTGTACTTTATTGATCAGCATAAGAAGGACAGGAAATACTTGGTACATTTCAAACATCGAGAGTAAGAAAGCTGACAAGTGGATTACAATAGACTACCTGGGAAAACCAGATAAACCCCAATCTGACTCTTGTTTAATATTTTGGTTGTAAGATTTTGCTTTCACAACTAGATGTTGTTTATTTTCAAATATATGTTTCACTCAATCTGTCATGCTTCCTTTGTGAGGTACATTTTTGAATGAAGACAGAGAAGAATGGCAAGAATTCAACTTAACATTCAGAAGCAAAATTCGTCATACAATCTTACATTAGACTCCCATTTCTCCATAGTAACATTCAAGGCTGTATTTCATTTTTTCCTGAGCCAGCATATTTTTTTATTTTGTAACAATATACTGTAGAAACATATCTTGCCAAGTTTGAGAGGGCAAAAATCATTGATCAGTGAAAACACCACCTGCAAGTAGTGTTATAACTGAAAGGCATACTAGATTTTCTCCTGTTGTTTTAGGTTTATGTGGCAAGGTTTTGGTGGCAGGGGATAGTGTTCAGAGGTGGTCTCTATGACATGACACCAAGGGATGCTGAGCTCATCAGCAACATTGCTGGTGTCTCAGTGATATTTTAAAACTATGCTGCAACAGGAGTGAGAAAAACATGGTAGTGACAGCCCTGCAGACACCAAGGTCGGTGAAGAAGCAGTGAGTGGAGGTGCTTCAAATGCCAGAAGAGATTCCATGTAGCCTGTGGAAAAGAGTGGTGAAGCAGGTTGCTCCCCTGCAGGCCAGGAAGGACACATCAGAGCAGATACACACACTGAAGTCCGTGCAGAAACCCACACAGAAGCAGTTTTTCTGATAGGACTGAGTCCCATGGAAGACCCATGAGGAGCACTCTGTTCCTGAAGGACCATACCCCATGGAAAGCACATGCACTGGAGCAGTTCTTGAAGAACTTGCCTGGTGGGAAGGACACACATTGTAACAGTTCATGAGGGAGCCATGGAAACACCCAAGCAGGAGCAGGGGAAAAGTGTGAAGAGAAAGGGGCAGCAAAAATAGTGTTAGGAGCTGACCAGTTTCATCCTCCACCTTCTTGCACTGCTCATTGGGGTGGATGTAGAAAAGTCAGGAATGAGGAAGTGAAGTTAAGCCTGAGAAGAACAAGGTGAGGAGAGAAGGTGTATTTACTTCCCACTATTCTACTTTTTTATTTATTAAATTTGGCAATAAATTAAATTAATTTTCCCCAAACTGAATGTGGCTTCCCATGACAGTAATTGATAAGCCATCACATTGCTCTATTCTTGACCTACAAATCTTTTCATCTTATTTTCTCTACCTGTCTTCCTAAAGAGGGAGAGTGAGAGCAGCTTGCTGGGAACCTGGCAGCCAGCCAAAGTTAATACCTGTTTTGAAGGCAAAAAGTATTCTTCAATGTCTTCCTCAGAAACTTGTTACTCAGGAGATGTTTTGGAGTTGTTCAGGAATTTAGAGATCTTGAAAATCCTGACAGGTTTTAACCTCTAAGTTGCAATGCTTACAACACCATTTAAGCTTTAAAAATTGCATCAGGATTTAGTCCTGCCTTAGGGATGGTACTCCCAAAGTCAGTGCCCCCACTGAGACTCTCCAAAACCACATACTTCTCTCTTTCACTGCCCCCTCCCCCTGTTTTCCTCTCCCTATGTGGTGGGATGGAGTTGAGAATTGGAGGCACAAAAGGCCAAGATCATGGGTTCAGATAAGAACAAGTTACTGGTAGCAGCAGTGAGACAAGAAAAGGAACAATAACAGCACAATATTAATAACAAAAGAATACAATGTGAGTGATTCACATTCAAAAACGCTCGTTGAGAGCCCTGCTACAATGAACAATACAACACCCTCTGTCATATTTTTTCAACTGGGAGGAACACTCCTCTCTCAGAGAGAGGGAGAGAGTTCCTGAGTCCCTTTCCCCCAGCCCTGGCAATGAGTGAGGTTGTATCAAATAACATTAGGGTTCTTGGCTAGGCTGCCTCCCAGCTATTGCAAAAATCTAAACCTGGCCTAGCTGAAACCAGGAAAGATGTATACCTGAACCATGTCTATCTAATCATTTGGAAATTCTACTAGCAGAGGTAACATGATTACAAAGTCTGTTTAGATTCAGTGTATATGAAAAGCAAGAATACAAAGTAGAAAAAAAATCATAACTTATTTAAAGAAGAAACTATAAAATATTTTTCTTGTGAAGTTCATAGAGTAATAGATTTCACATGCATGATCCCTCAAAGATAGATCATGTCTTTATGACATGAATAATGTAAGAGATAAGCAGGGCTAATCAAACCGGAAACACAAAATGCCAGAGTAGCTATTCAGTTTCCGTTACAGAAATGTATTCTTAAAACCTGCTGAATAACTCTTTAGAAGTCCACTGTACCATATATTTATTATTAAATACCCATTAATTTGAGTATTTCTTTTATGGTTTTTTTTGTGCTCTTATTTTTAACTTTTATTATTTTGAGTATCACCAAGAGAAATAAAGACAACTCAGCCACACCCCCTCTGCTTCAGCTTTTCCTAGTCACTTGAACTGTTTTTATATCACTGATAGCCAGATATACATTTAGAACATATTAGAATATATTCCTACTTAAACTGCTCTTTGGCTCATCCCAAACCAAGGGCATAATCAACCAGTATTTCAGTGGACATCTGCCAGATTAGCTGCCAATGCTTTAACCATTTTGTCTATTGATCTTCTCCTCCCAAATTACATACAATGAAATGGAGCTAACAGTTCTTGGCTCTCTATTCCTTACACAGACAGATCCCACTCTTATAGGAAAGTGAAACAAATGGACCTGCACCATGAAAGCATTAAGCGTGTCTATATGCTCCATAATCTGGACCTGCCTAAGATGACTTAGTGAGTCATCACTAAGCTTAAGAGAATCAACCACCAATACATGATTACTGGTCTGTTTACTTGCTTCAGAAAAAGAATGGCAGTCAAAATACTTTACTTGAAGCAACCAGGCCTAGCTACTTAACAGACTTACAAGAAAAAAGACACAAGTATTTTCCACAGCTCACTACACAGATTTTAGCAATTAATGTCAAAGGAATAAACTATTCAGTGTAATTGAGATGGATTCATACAAAGTTTGTATTTAAAATATCCTCTAGTAATTGAAGAAAAGTGTTTATTGTTATCATTCTAAGCTACTAAACTTACACACACACATATACGCAGTAAATGGAACCCACAGGCTACTGATGTGGCACTTTATCAAATTTAGCTGTAATGAAAGATAAATATTACAGGCAATTCACACTTCATGAAAGGATAAAAGTGTCAGTGTATAGGTACCAGTTTTACTGCAGGCCATAATCAGCAAGTAAACGAAAGTGCAAATGTCTAAAAAGTTTATAGCCCTCTATGAACGCCTCATCATGTCAGGTATTGATTTAGGTTTCCAGAGGACTTTACCAGTGTTAAACAACATGAGTGTATGTCAACTTAAAGAACATATTTTACATCTGCAGATGCCATGTGTAACCTCTTACCAGCTCTAGTTGTCTCAAACTAAATTTCAAGATGCTCCCATAGCTTTAATATAAGGAAATAGAAGAAATTGTTCCTTACACAACTATTTTCTTCTTAAACAAAGGGCAGTCCAGAGTGAATGTTTCATATTCTCCTCCTTCTCCACAAACATGGACTCCATATTTCTCAGAGAGCTATCAAAACCGAGAAATTGAAACATGTAGGTATTACACTAAAGAAGTTTATTAAACATATTTTGCTGAAAATGTCAAAACCAGTACATACTAGTTGCTAGCTGGGGTTAAACCACAACATGTACTTTCTAAAAGACTACACATTACAAGGCTGAAAAAACCCAATCATCATACAGTCATGCCTTGATTTCTTTGTATGCCTATTACAGTGATTAAAAATTACCTATGTGTTACATTTTAAGTTGAACCGGCACTGTAATATTTGGATTAACAAACTGATTTCTAGTTCTTCTTTCTTAGTAGCCACAAAAGCTTATTCAGACTCCCATACTTGTCTTTCTTTATAGAAGAAATGTCGGTCTTCTATGTCTTCTTTATAGAAGTATACAATGAACATTTTTTGACAACAGATTCAGAAACTGTATTCTATGTTTAGGTAAATATTCTTTCAAAAAAATCTAACAAAAAAGGAGAATTTACTAAGTCAAAAGCAAAAAGCTAAAGCAAGATCTAAAGAGAAACATGTTGTTTCTTTTATAAATTGTACTTACTATACTTTCTAAATCAACATATATTTATGAATATTCCTGAAGCTCTGGATATCTCACTTAAATACATAACTAGATAAACTGAAGCATTCAAAATATGAGACATGACTATCTTAATTAATTCTTGCTTTACAAATGAGCAGCTGTGGAGCATGAAGCAAAGTTCTTTAGCTGGAGTAAGGAGTGCGTAACTGCTCAGTATCTCACTGTACTGTACTGATAGACAGTAATCAAGCACCAGATCTGAGCACAGGGACACCCTCTCTTTTTGAGCAGCAGAATTCATGTACTCAGCAGCAGATTTTATCACCTTTTATAGTGTCACTGCAGCGATGCAAGCCAAGTCCTGCCCAGGTTTTTTAACATTAAGCAAGCACTAACATTCTGCTTTAAGTGACTCATAAGAACTTGAACTACTGTCCTCAACTCCACTGCAAACACCAATGCTACTTCTGGGAATATTTATTTAACCCCTTTATGCCTTTCCTTAGAGGAACAGAAACCCATCCATGGTGCTTCTGCAGTCAAAGTAGAAATATAGTTCTCCAGAACATCAAAGGGCTAGAAAAAGTCTGTCTGGAGGCTAGAAGATAATTCCAAATCTTCTGTTTCTTTTGAGGCAAACATAAGACTGGGATATTTGTGCATCGTAGATTACATTTTTATATGGTTACCAGAATATTTGTGTAGCAAGTCTATTACATATATTCAAATGATACTGTATTTTTATTGTTGAAGCTGAATGTAGTTCGTGTTACTTTACAGTTCTCTTTCAAAGCTTATTTAAAAACTTCAAAGAATGTTTATAATTTCAGTTACTTAAATCAAAGGCCTGAATCGTCTTCAGCCATTATTTTGCAGAAATGGAAAATGCTCTGAGAAAACAGTACCTTGGTAATGTTCTATGTGAATATTTAGTTGTGTGGTGCTGTAAAATCTAAATCACTTTTGGAGCATATTTGAAACATTTTTTCAGTATCTTGTTATGAGAGTTATTTTTAATTTTTCCTTTCACATTTTCTTTCAAAGGAAAGGAGCAAAAGAGAACCTTTAATCAAGTGCTCATTAAAAAATTACACTCCTGACATAAAAGAGAATTCCATCTGTCAACAATGGCAACAAGGTTTCTACAGGACAAATACATCAGGAATAATTAATGTTGATGCAACAAGAATGGACAACCTACAAAACAGTTAGTCAAAACCTTTTATTCTTACTTTGCTTGAAAAAAAACAAAACCAAAAACAAAACCTAAAGAAAACTACTAAAAAATTGAAAGAGAAAACCGGGAAAGATCATTCTAACTGTAACCTTTCCACAGCAAATACATGGAGTGATTGTTTACAAATCACTTTCAAAATTGGTAGCTCTGCTTGTAAACAGTGTCTAGAATAATTACCAGCAATTAACATTGAATACTCAGAAGATCTAAGACTATTTCCTATCTTTGTTGTGAAAAATTTAATTTTCAATGTCACTGGCTTCAACATCATTCTTGACACCAATTATACAAGGTGCTAAAGGGTTTTCAGTTCTCACAAATGTCAACAGGACCAAAAGATATTTAGCAGCTCATAGAACAGATCCTTAACGTTCATTTAACAAAGTCAGTAATATTTTTTAAATGTCATCAATGGCATGAGAATTTTGCCTGTTAATCATTTATAATATTAACATTATTTGAAGACCAGTTATTTGGGTTTGCAAATTGGAAGTACATTAATAATAATAGAACAGCATAGACTCTAAGTTTTATGATTGATATATGAATGAGTGATATTTCCAGATTTGTAGTACCAGAGAAGTTGAACTTTATGAGTACCTGCTAAAAGTAAAAGAGTCTCCCTACAAATCCCAAATTACTCAACATATGCGACATTTTGTGGCTCTTCATCAAAGACATTGGCATTTTTCTGGGCACTGAAATTATTCAGATATAAAGTGATTTTCAACAAAACTGAAGAACATAGAAAACATTACTTAATTAATTCCACACAGAACTGCATAAATTCTCACAAACTTGCGTATCACACTAGGAAAAATGCTGTAATGAAATACCCTGCACCTAGCTGAATAAACAACTATGGTAAAGTAACATCAGATGTCAACATAGAACTCAAAAAACAATCTCAAAGAACAGAAAAAACCTATATTAGCAAAAAAAAAACCCCAACAAGAAAAACAAATTTACTTTAAAAATTGAAATTTAGATAATAGAGTATGAATCAAAGATCACGGGTATATAAAGCCATGCCGGTTTTGGATATGTGCAGTGTTAAACATTAAATCATTACAGTGTTTTATATGGTATGGTCAGAATATTAGATTTTATTTCTCTTCCTTACTGGAAACTGTGAACTCCTTGTTTTCACATTCTGTCTGCCGGAACTTCTGATGCTGAAGACTTCAGTGGTTTGCAAAAGAGCATTTTTCACATCTTAAGTATTTTTCTTCAGCTTATAGTTAATGACTTGGTTTTATTAGGCCTTAAAGCCAACAAAGTATCCAGTAAAAAAATTGTGTTTGTACTGGCTTTGACTTCCATGGCATACATATGCACAAACAACAGCCACATGAACAAATAATCTTTTGTGCAGTCTTCCCTACAATGGCCTGACAAGCATTGCTAGCAGTGTCAGAATACCCTATTTGTACACTTTAGGCAGTCATTGCTTTGTTTATTGTTGTATCAATAAAAGATAAAAGTAGGTAATTTTTATTAAGTTAATTTTACTGAATTTCTACCCGTGTTTCTTTTTAACTGCAAGTTTAATTATATGAATATCCTTTAAGTTATACTCACCTCCAGAAGAATAGGCTCCATTTCACCTAGAGTTTTTCCTAGATGCTTATCTGGATCTAAACCTGCAAAAAACCCAAAAAATGTAAAAATATTTCTTATGAAGTACTCTTATGACATCAAGAAATGTTTTTTTTTTTTTCTTTTAAAAATATATTATATCTCCCTTAGAAACTCCACATTATCTAAAATAATTACTATCCTGAAGAAAAACTGAGTCAGAATTTTCCCTGATCTTTGGGCAAATATTTTCCAGGTTTATGGAAAAAGAAAGCTAGCTACCATTTCACTACATGTCAAGTGGAAAAGCTATTGTTTCCCTGTCTTAGAAATTTCACTAATCAGTGAAGTAAACACACAGGTCCATGGTAATAAAAATACTACAAAGATATTGCCTGTTTAAGTCAGAAGTTACCTCTGTAGATACTTATGGAATTAAAAAACAATTCAATTTTTTTTATGCTTCCTGCAACTGGAAGGGACACGGACTCATACTGAAAAGTTCTTTTGCCAAATCCCATTCTTTGTGTGTTTTATGCACATATAAAAAGTAAGATTAAAAAGAATGGAGATATAAAGAAAACTCAGACTTACAGAACGTACTGAATGTTGTACCTTTAGATCCATCACAAAATATTCTGTAGGATATCTACATTTTGATTTATTTTTCTTTGTAAAAAGATAAGCCCTATTAACACTTGATAGCTGCTCTAACTTGCNTCCCTTTCTTAGAAATTTCACTAATCAGTGAAGTAAACACACAGGTCCATGGTAATAAAAATACTACAAAGATATTGCCTGTTTAAGTCAGAAGTTACCTCTGTAGATACTTATGGAATTAAAAACAATTCAATTTTTTTTATGCTTCCTGCAACTGGAAGGGACACGGACTCATACTGAAAAGTTCTTTTGCCAAATCCCATTCTTTGTGTGTTTTATGCACATATAAAATGTAAGATTAAAAAGAATGGAGATATAAAGAAAACTCAGACTTACAGAACGTACTGAATGTTGTACCTTTAGATCCATCACAAAATATTCTGTAGGATATCTACATTTTGATTTATTTTTCTTTGTAAAAAGATAAGCCCTATTAACACTTGATAGCTGCTCTAACTTGCTCCTCTGAATTCCTGTTTCAGCTTCTTAACTTTTTAATTTTGGCCAGCTCATGGCATTTAACGGTCACTTCTCAGGATAAATCAAGTAACTAGCAAAAATGAGTAGTGGGATAAAAAATCCAGGAACAACTGTTTCAAAACCTGACATCTTCAACCAAGTAACTATACTAGCTGGATTTGATACAAAGTGGTCAAAAGGTCTTACCATATGAAGCAAATGAGAAAAAACAAAATGATAACTCCCGAAACTGAAGGAACACTGTGAAATTTTCAGTTATCCCATTTTTTACTATTTTAGTTATTGTGGTTTGGGCTTCTTTTTTGTACTGATACAATACTTGTCTATTTTTTCCTACTCTACTGCTTCATACAGTAATAGGTATCATTACAGAGCTGCCACCAAAATTACTCCATTCAGAAGCAATTTTTAAAATATGTACCTTGCAAAGCACTTTAGATTGTTGATGATGAAAGCTGTTATATAAATGTACAGTACACTTATATAAAGTCATTGCTGAGTTAAAATAGCTAATATATCTCTTAATTTTTACAATCGTGATCTTGGTATATTTAAATTCTTGTGAAACTAAAACAAGTTAGAGAGAATGAGATTTCAAAACACTAAGAAAGTTTTTAAATATTTCATTAAAGCACATTAAAAATTTCCTTACAGTGTAGGGGAATCCTTTTAAAACTGCTTAACAATGAAAGTTTAAAAAGACTGAGGTTGTTTCCTCCCTCTATTCCATTTTTGTATTGGTTTATTGCTTTTTATTAAGAGACTAAAAATGTATATGCTAGAAATGTGATGATAATTTATTTTTGTGGAAATAGTTTTGAAATATACTAATTCAATTTCAATAGTTCAAATGGTTCTGGTGATCTCTTCCAACTTACATCAGGTTAGCATTTTGTCCTTGATTATAATGGGATAGGTATTAGGCCAAACAAGCAATTTCTCTTGACGTAAATGAGTCAGTATTAGAGTACCACTTCACACATTTATATTAACATTCTTCCTTTAATATAATTACTTTTCTAAGATAAGCAACCTCTCTCTCCTTGATAAAATCAGAATGATTTCCTCTAAATTTAAACCAAAGGATACATTACAAACATATGAGAAGGAAAGAAGTTGTCAGAACCAGACGTGCTGACCTATTATTTCTTTCCCAAGGTTCTCTTTGGTAATATGGATGTATCTTCTGTCCAGTAATGAATGCAAACCAATAATTTAAAATAAACTATGATACAAATAGTTTATGAAATACAAATAAATTGCCTGTGTGTACACTATGGATAACTCATCAGTGATATCCCACACCTACATGAAAACCTGTGAAGTGAAATATACCCTTCCTGTTTCTCAGCAGAATTCCATTTTTGGACAGCTTGCATTTATTTTGAAACACATCATTTCTTTTAGCTTCTAATAGGTTTATACTGTGAATGAATAGAGACTGTCTGGTAAAGGCACCAGGAATCAACGTAACTTTCAATTTGCAGAACCAGTAACCCACATCTCAAATCTCTACTGCTATGCATGCACAGATGAAGCTGTATGTTTGTTGCTATGATTAGTATAATAAAGTATTTGAAACCATATTTACAAAATAGTTTTTTTAATCTATACTTCTATTTTGTACACTTTTCTTTATTAATTCAGATTATTAAAATGGCTTAGACTAATGAGAAGAACAATGTATTGTAAATTCTTAGTACTGCATCCTCCAAATTTATCCTCAATGGAACTAGATGTGAAGAAACTTGAATGGATAGATAAACCAACAACAAGGTCCAGGGCCTGGATGACTCTATGTAGAATTAAAAATTTAATTAGGAAGGGAACTATAATTTGCAGGACTGACATCTATTTTATTTAACTTACATGTATCAATGGAGGGTAATTAGAATTCAATTAAAATATTCACTTTTATTGCTTCCCTGACTGACCTTGAAGTTAATGCCTGTTTTATTTAATTGCATCATCTAGGAATAAATGTTAACCCTAGAATGTTATGGCCCATTATTTTCAATGCATTTTTATCTCCCCAACTGAACTACATCCATCAACTTATTATGTGCTGCCAAGAGAGCAAGTGGGGCTTTATTTCTTTGAGATAGACTAGTATATAACAGAAACAACTCAAAAAATTTGATAATGCTGTTTTTGACAGTGTTCAGTAAAAAAGAACTGCACTTTCAACTCCAGTTTTGTAGTCTAGTTTGACTGTAAAATCAGTAAGTGATAGCACAAATGGTATAATCACTTCAAAGTAATTTCTACTCCATCTGTAACTCCTGATAAATCCACTGACAGGAGCAGAACTCCTTCCTGCAGATATCAACAATGGTTGCAGAATGCTCTTATGCACAGCCACAAGACAAGTGTAGAGAACTGCAGCAATATCAAGAGATTGGGGCAGAAATTCATGGTTTGTTCTGTGGTGAAAAAAAGAACATTACTAAAAGGCATTTCACTACTGCTGAGTTATGCAAAGGAACCATATTTTAAATGGTTCACTTTGTACATATGTATTTGTGCAGCATGAAGCCCTCACCTGAGGGGCAACTACCTGATACTACTTGCATTTATCAAGACCGTTAGAAATCCAAGTTATATTTTCATGGCATTACATTCAGCTGAAAAAATCCACATTCTAAAGTCTTATCTGACTAACAAGAACATGTTTTACACATGTTCAGAATTTTAAAACTGTCTGGATTCCTAAGAAATTTTTTTTAAAATAAAAAATTCTATTTTCACTTCTTAGTAAAATTTCAAATAAATAAAAATAAATAATAATTACTGGTTTTAAGAAATGTTGGTATATAAAGGTCCTCTGAAAGCTACATTGAACCAAACTAACCCATAATATAGGGACCCATTGTAAAAGAATCACCATCACACACATGCATCAATAAAGTATGAATTAACCATTATCTGTTGATAATATTGAGGGGGGAAGAAACTCCACCTTTCCTGACTAATCAACCCTACAATTCAAAAGCATAAACTTGTTACTCAGTGACTTCTTCCATAAAATAAGGTAAAAACAAATCTCCAAAACTGATATTATCATATTCTTGAAATATCATATTCATAGGATTAGGATAGGCTTTTGGAGAAAAAAAACCCACCTATTTTAAAGTTACAGGAACATGAAGTTCCCTTTTTTTCCTGACTTCTTGAGAAGTAATATTGAGAAAAGTAGTAACTTGAATATACATAGCCATCACTATGAATATAAGGGACTAAGACTTAACTTCTGATGATGTAGGGCTGTATAATCTGCAACAAAGTTTCTGGAGAGATGCTAATCAGCTGCTCACCAAAAGTAGAATTATTTAGAATTTTGAATAAGAAAAGAGGCAATGAAAGACTGGTTTTCTGGAACCAAAACTAGTTTCTTCTCAATCTCTTTATCATAAAGAAAACAGGGTTAACAATAAGATGACAGGACCTATAAGGTAAAGAAATACATACAGAAAGTAAAAGAGTACAAAGGATAAAGCAACCCTCATCTTAGGACTGTAACAGAAAAAACAGGACTATTTTTGAAGGTAAATTCCTCTATTTTAACCGTGTCTTTTTTTTTTTTCCTAAGTTAACAATACAAAATCAGCGATTTTCAAAAGGCAAGTCCGGCACTATTCTTTACACGGTACAGAATACAGGAGAATGTTTTTGATAACACAAGAAAGGCCTGTATATAACAGCATTTGCTGGTAACATAGGCTTACTATGTAGGAGTGCAGGAATGTGTTATAACTTTCACCAACTAGAAATGCACATGCTACACAGATATTCTTGAACTGTAAATCTATACCTTAAGTTGCCTTGAGGTAAATTATTCCTGTTGTCATATTTAGCTTTAATTTTATGAAGAGCTGGGAAGTAAACTTTTCGTCTGCTAGCATAATTTGACAGGTTCATTTTAACTTCCTCAAAACTTTCACACATGAAAGGCTGTGTTAACAATGGTGAATTGGATGGATTCCTTGGATTTCCTTTTCAAAAGGATTAAAAAAAAGGTCAAAACCGCTTAGTTTTTGCATAAAAGTATTGAAAAGTGCAATAATTACTTGGTATTACTGCACCTCTAAAATATTTGAGATGAATATACTTCTAATTTATTGCATGAAAGAAGAAAATTCATGTGACTTGATTATGCATCTATTTCTCTTTTCCCTTGCTCCTTTTCTTTTTTTTTCTTTCTTCTTTTTTTCTGGTACGTGATAATTTATCCAGTGTGGGAATTGTACAGGGATGGAACCTGTAGACATACTGTAGATATAGTAACTCTTTTCAAGCTAAGTGATACTAAGTGATAAACTTAAAAGACATTAATCCCAAAGTGGTTCTAGCATGTTTCCAGTGCAGTTTAACTGGGATCTCAGTTTATCTTCCTTCTTGAACATTCTTCAAGTATGTTCTAAACTAGGTTAGTCTGATGTCATAAAATTTTAGAATTCTGAGCGGCAAAAGGATCTAAACTTTTTATTGAAGTAATACTATCTGTAATCTCTTGGAGTTTTTGTTTTTTTTTTTTTTAACATCAAAGATGTCTTGTTCTAGTTAAATCTAGGATCCTCAATAAATCTTTGAAGAAATTTTGTACTATTTTACCAGATAACAAGGCAATATTTCCAATCAGATTCTTGTACAGAATCACAGAATCACAGAATGGGTCAGGTTGGAAGGGACCACAGTGGTCATGTGCTCCAACCTCCCTGCTCAAGCAGGGTCATCCTAGAGCACACGGCACAGGCTTGTGTCCAGGCAGTTCTTGAACATCTCCAGTGAGAGAGACTTCACAATCTCTCTAGACAATCTGTTTCAGTGCTTGGTCACTTACACAGTAAAGAAGTTCTTCCTCACGTTCAGGCGGAGCTTTCTATCACTCAGTTTCTGCCCATTGTCTCCTGTCCTATTGCTCGGTACCACTGAGAAGCATCTGGATCCATTCTCTTTCTTCCCTCACTTCAGATACATATACTGAGATGAGTTAGTCATCTCAGTCATCTCTTCTTGAGGCTGAATAGGCCCAGCTCCCTCAGCCTTTCCTCTTAAAAAATGTTCCACAACCTTAATCATCTTTGCCACCCTCCACTGGACCTGCTCCAGGAAGTCCATGTCTCTCTTGTCCTGAGGAGCCAAGAACTGGACACAGCACTCCAAGTCAGGCCTCACCAGGGCTGAGCAGAAGGATAGGATCCCCTCCCTCAACCTGCTGCCAATGCTCTTCCTAATGCATCCCAAAACTCATAAACCTTCTTGCCCACAAGGGCACTGCTGGCTCACGGACAGTTTGTCGTCCACCAGGACCCCCAGGTCCTTCTCCGCCGATCTTCTTCCCAGCAGGTCAGCCCTCAGCCTGTGCTGGTGCATGGAATTATTCCTCCTCAGGTACAGGACCCTGCATTTGCCCTTGTAGAATTTCAGAAGGTTCTTCTCCAAAATGTTGGTAGTTGGAAAAAGATTGCGGAAGAGTTGTAGAATTGTTGAAAATTAGCATTAAACTACTTTTAATCAAATGCAGCAAATGGTTCATATTATTTAAAGTAGCGACTGAGTCAACTTCTTCTCAGGACTTTTAATGGGCCTAAAAAACTTAAATTCAAAGTTATTAAAGTTTCAGTTCATACAGTCACATACGTACAACTTTCCTGATATAAATTCTTTTAGTAGAATATCTTGAGAGCATTGTTTGCTTATTAATCTATTTAATTCAAATTGTTCAACTGATCTAGCACCACATGAATACGAATGTGTGTTATTAAAATATATGTCCTGTTTTGTCCCTGTTATACAATTGCTGAATTTCATGCTTTAAGCCATTCTAATTCTAGTAAGCTTTGTAGAAAATAACTGAAATTTCATTCTGTGGAAGAGAAAGAGGTGTGGTGCAAGTGGTAAAATTTGTGTCATTTTCATTAATCCATCCCCACGCAGACAAGTTATAAAGTTTTTAAAAAGTCACAATCCCCAAGTGGATCAACAGAGGTTTCTGACAGCAAAGATCAATAGATCTGCTGCAAAAGGGTAAACGGCCAGAGCAGAAATAAAGGATCAGATGCAGACAAGAAGTCCTGCAAAACTTCAGCTCATAGTGACTGAAAAGCAAACATCTATGGCTCTAATGACACAGATATGCCTTTAAATGTTTGTGCTTATGTCCTGTTTCAGCACGTAAGTCTGTAAAGTAAATGGGCATCTAGAACTTAAATTGTATAAACATTAAAGAGCAGCATGTATTTATTCTAGTATTAAAAATATACCACTTGTACCTCTTGATTTTCATATTGTTAAGATTATTCTGCTTTTGACATCTCTTACTAAGCTCTTTTTCTTCCACTATTTTACAGCTACAAGTTGACTATTCTCCTGTCTTTTTCACTATAGCCCATACTTCCTTTCCTGTTTCACTTTAAATGCCTAATAGTGTGCTCTTAGCCTGCTGCTTCCATGTAAATTCTCCTTTAGATGATGTGGGCTCCCCAAACTGCAAAGTGATTTTTCCACTCTTAAGCCATCTCTCTCCTACTTTGTCTGCCTGTGTCATCTCCTTAACCGCGCTCAATAATCTCAGCTTTCAACTACTTTTCTGTTTTCAGGCACATTCCCTTACTCTGCCTTCTAACTCCTGTTACCTGTTATGACAACATCCTCCATGTACAGGCTCAGAGCTAGCAAAGAGGGAATCTTATTTCTCTCTAACTTGTTTCTAAACTGACTTATGCAAAATCTCATTTCTTCCTTTTCTATAACACACTTTATTTACCAACATTTCTTTATACTTTATATATGCACTAAAATCTTTCTAAAACCTCATCTTACACTGGTAAAGTATCTGTCATTCATATACAAGCATCAAGGTAAGTACTATTCTAAATGCAAAGATTATTTTCTCATCTGATTTTCCTAAACTTTTTCTTTACTTTAAGTCTATTCCTAGTTCTCTTGTCTCTTACTCATCTCTTTTGCATATACATCTGAAATCTCTACCTAATTTTTTTTGACTTTCAGTCTTGCATACAATTTCCATTTATCTGTGCTGATCTTTTTCTGTGTGAAACTTTTCTGCCGGGGAAAAAAATGGCCTGACATAAAATGGCTCTCTGTTTTTATAACTGTTCCCAAGTCTTTTCATGCAATGTCTAGTGAACAAACAGGTGTGGTATCTTTTTTATTTTTTCATCATAAATAATATGAATTATGGAGATAAATTGGATGCTAGACAAATATATTAGGGAACAAGACTAGCGAAAAAGTGTCAAATGCACTTAAACTCTAAAGGGCCAACTAAATTTTTGATTTGTTTGAAAATTCAGTGACAAGACCATATGCTAGCTAGGAAACAAGATTTAGAAGGGGGAAAAGGCTAATAAGAACATCTTCCCCAAAGTACATCATAGGTAATTTATCAAACTTATAATCTAAAAAAAACATTAAAACAAAAATTAATTAAAAGTGATCACACGTATAAACAAGATATTACTTTAACACTGCACAAGGATAATTTTTCTAATAAAAGTTTAAGGCTAGTTTTAGAATACACTATCACTATCAGAATAGACAAGCTTAAAATTTAATAGGACTTGAAAAATATTATCAGTCATTTTATATTTTACTTCAAATTGTGATAAACAGAATAAGTGTTCAAAAAACAAGTGTTTAAAAAGTAGATGTGGCACTTTGCTGTATGATTTAGTGGTTATAGAGCTATTCAGTTGAAAGTGGGACTTGATGATCTCAGAGATCTTTTCCAGCCTTAACGGTTCTATGATTCTAAGTGTTTTTCATATTAATAAAACAGAATGTTCTCAAGGGCAAATTTTGTGAAGACTGTCATAGATTCTACTACAGCTCTAGTGTCTGGTAGCTGCACAAGGAAGAAAGCAATGGAATGATCACCTGTAAATAAGCTGAACTAGCTAAGAATAATGTAAATGTTTAATTTACTTAGCAATAAGCAAGTAAACAGTCCTTACTGTACAATATATAAGAAAGCAACTGGGATCTCATATTGATTTAATAACAAAATGTTATTCAATTCCTTCTGTTATGTTTGTGAATGGTTTGAGAAGTTCTAAAAAAATATTTGGAGGAAGCAAGCATCTTCCCCTGTGATGACAAGGTCCTTCAATTTCCTCAAAATTACTTTAAAATTGCTCAGTACTAAAAGCACATTTTCAAAGCACACTGTTCCTCTCCATTACACAGATGATGTGCTCAGACAAAACTCACAACCAACAATTTTACTTCAGGAAATGATCTGCCATTGCAGCCAACCCAATTTAGTAACAACCTTTCTATTGAAAGAGAGGGTTCTGCCCTCCATGCAGCTGTGGTTTCTGCAGAACAAGTTCCCTGTGCTCAGCCCTCCATGCAGCTGTCGTTTCTGCAGAGCAAGTTCCCCGTGCTCACAAAACAGCAGATCCTGCTGGATCACCTATATGCAGCCATAAAAAACACTGGAGCCTTTAAAGGGGCAGAAGCAAGCCCAGACTCGTGGTTTGGAAGAGTCAGCTAGAAGTGGGATAGAAAGATTGACCTTTTGGCAGCAACTTACTATTAGATCAGTTTGTCTGTACACTAAATTACATCCTTCGGACCTTAACCAGGAACTGTGTGGCGCTAGGTCTTTTTGAATGTAGCTCTCTACATGTAAATCTTACCTCTGTGAAAACTAATGGGAGTGTGGCTATCAATTTCAGTCAGTCAGGATTTCTCTTCTGTACACTAGAGGCATACAAATAAATGGTAACATACACACCTGGGTGTCTGGGTTTAAATAACAGATTATACTAAGAAGTAATATTCTCTCTTTTTCAATTAAAAACTCATATACAAAAACATACACATCCCTCAACTATCAGGATAGTGGATTCCATGAATAGCAGGAGTATACCAATTTTCTAGACCATGGGAAGCAAGCATCAATATATTCTCACACCAAAGGAGTTCAAGTTAAATATACTTACTACAGACAGCTTGTTTTAGTGAACGAACTTCGGATTTCCTGACAGACAGGAGATAGCAATGGCTCCCTAATGACTCATTACTCCATTGGCAAAGAGCCTGGGTAAGTAACTAAGGCCCATACCACTTCAAAATTTAGGTTTCCACAGACCCTGTGATTTCAACTCTATCCAAGGCTGGGAATGTAGAATGTCTAGAGGCACTAATAGCAGCTGGACCTACAAGGTAAAGAACGTAGTCATGAAATAAAAGAGCTCCACTTCATATGTAAACTGACCAGCCCTGACTCAAAGTTTCAGCTTTTATTATTGTTCAACAGTTGAACAGTGCTATGGTATCATTTCTTTCCTGTGGTCCAAAGAGCAGCTAGAAGTTAGAAACATAATTTAATAATTAAATCAGAGTTTTTCTTTTTCAAATTAATGTTTCAATTATCAGACCACATAATAACAATGTGGGTTTTTTTCAGGTATTTAACTAAATAATTAAGGATTAGTTTACTATAACCAAACTGGGAAGAAGCTGCAATGCATAAAGCAAACAAATGCATATTAATCCCCTAAAAGATAGGAATTTGAGTTTATATTCTGATTTTGACTGAAACATTGAAGAAGCAATTCCACACAACCCTGCATTCTCAAGGCAACAGTGTGCACTTAGAAAACTTACTCAGTATAAATGCTATTTTTAAAACTTCAAGAAAATCTAGAAACATTGTGGAAAAATGTTCTAAAATGTCTACTTTAACTGCATGACATAAAATCATTTTCAAGTATATTCTCATACATATGAGAAAGGAAGTTTGTCATATTTTAAAAAGTATAGAGGTGCTTAAGTTTTAGTGTTAATACTTAACAAGATTTAGTATAGTTAACTATATAAGTAAACTGAAAATAAATAAACTTGAACATCAAGTTTTACTAAGGATCATATTGTAAGAAACTCAAAGATTCCTTCCAAATGTAACCCTCCTCCTTCCCTCACTTCCACATATGTATTACACCTTGTAGTGTAGTAGAAACAATTTGCTTTAGAATGAGGCACAGTTAAGACCAATATATAAAGTTACCAAGATTTAAAGTTGAATCTGTTATATGCACACTCCGCAAGTTACTTAGTATTAGTTAATCTGGAAAACACAACCAATAAGAAAGATCAAAAATGCATCTTCTTATTGTGTTACAATAGTTACACAACTTTTCTGTTACACAGTGCTATATTACAATGTGTCACATGAGCAATGGATATTACTGGAATTTCAGGCACACACATGTTAAAAACAATCAGTAATAGCTTCAATTTTAGCTGATACTGAGTAACCTCATTCTGAATTTCTGGATTTCCACTGAAGAGGGGTGTATTTCAAAGATAAAAGTATGATGTATCATACAGGCATCTTTAGCAGCAAGAAAATGGCACTGAAGATAAATATTCAGAAGTAGCTTTTATAGATATATATAGTGCTCAGGTTTGCTGCTAGATCATGGAATGTTTTTCTCTCATCATTAAAGCTTTTGAAATACACTCTAAAGGAAAGAAAACTGATCTACTTATAGATTAACAGAAGGCATGTGAAAAAGGTTGCTAACAATACTTTTTTTTGCATATAAGTGAGAGCAATTGGCATCCCATCTGGAAAACTACACTACTCTGAGATAGAAAACTCTTGCCACTGGCAAGGTTTATGGTATTAATTTGTAATGGTGGATTTAGGGAAATGTACTAAACTAATGCTCATTTACTTGCATAATTATGTGTTTTCTACATAAAACGACAGGCTTTTACCTTGTCAATACCGGCACTGAGTTAATGGAAAACAGGACAAGGCGGGTGTACAAGTATGCCAGCGCAGACGAATGTCAAGCTCAGGTTACAGATTTGCTTCTTGCATTAACAACTGTACAATGTATCACCTAATGCATTAGCCTTCAGACTCTTAAATCTGTTATTTTAAATATTTTCATTGCAGTTTAGCTTTGATTATTAATCTAAAAGGCAAAAAGTTAAACTGTATCTTATCTTCTTTGCCACTTGATATGTTAAACAGCCTTCATACCTTAAGTCCACTTTAATAAGGCATGCAATTATTAAAGCATTACAGAATGGCCCCAGAGCACAAAAGCTCCATTAAATTTGCTTACATCTAATTATGTCTGCCTGAGGCAGGTGAGAAATTGACTCTGATAAGATCTTTCTTTTACCTGTAGCCAAAAAAATAAAAAGGAAAAATAACTCGGAGTGATTTTCTATCTAATTGCTATCTACAAGTATTTATGGTATTCGCTCTTCCAATGAATAGACCACAAAGCACTCTTTGTGCACTAACCAATGCGTTTTAAGTTTTTTTAAGACTATAGAATAGAAAAGACAAGCTTATCTTCCTGCAGGCATGACAGGTCATCAATGATGTCTATTTGGAAAACAGTTTTATCTCTTATTTAAATCATATATTTTCTTTAAAAAAATAATTCTGATGTGAAAAAACATGTTACATATGCTTTGTGGACTTCATTTTTTTCTTCATGACAGTATAAGCAATGAACACATTCTATTTTATGGAAATAAAAATATATAAATATACTTTACATGGCCTGAAAACAATTATTTTAGAAACTTTTTTTCCTAATTTAAAACTAATGTTTTGTAGTAGAAAACATGGTATTCAATTCTTATATATTTGTAACTGACCTCCCAAAATTCAGGAAAATGCTAATAAATTATATTGCTTGTTACCTCTAAATGAATGAGGGCATGTGGTATTTCCAATCATTCTAATCCTTCTCTCAGCCCTAGCAGATCCTACAGAACAACAGAGCGAGACCATCATAGTGACAATGTAAAAACTAGCTAGAAATGATATCTGATAGAGAAGAACGAATAAATAAAATTTAAAAAAATAATTAATTGAAAAAAATTAATCCATTCAGTCTAAAGGGATTGTAACTCAAATCTTGGTTAAGAATGATGGATAAACTACTTTATTATAAAGCATTCTTTGAGAGAAAGAGAGATTAGGTATTTGATGGGAAGGTTGCCCAGGTAGAGCAGACATTGGACTTCTAATGAAAGATTATGCAACACTATTTTCCAAATATACATCTTTAACCACTGATGCCACTTGTATGATACAAACCACTGTTTCTGGACCAAAAATTTATAGTCTATCCCGAAAGAAAAAATCCTTTGGTCACATTTTATGCTTAAAAACTCATTTGCTACTCTGAAATAGAAAACTGCATAGGGACCTGAAATTAATATATTGTATTATTAACATGTTTCTCATGTGCTCCTTAGGCTTTTAGAGCACATCATTCCATAAGCCTTCCTATAAAACTTCATTGACCTTACCTTTACATTCAAGCAAGGAACAGATAGGTTAACATTCATATTGATTTGCTTCAAGTTTTATAACTTAATTTTATATAACTGATAATGAAAAGGCCTTGATGTTCTTGTATGCTATGCAACTGCATTTTAAATATCAAAAAAAAAAATTAGAGGCAATGATGAATTATTTCTGTTTGCTCTTATGATTTATCAACTCTAAGTCTGCTGTTACAAAATATTTTGGCCTCATAATTATATCTTGTTTGATGTTAACTTGATGTATTTCTATTAAAACTTTCACGGTTGCTTTATAATATTGTCTAGTCACAAGCCTGTATCATCTATAAATGACAATACTGTGAACTACTGAATTATACATGCATTTTTACTGCAAATCAAAACCAAACCAGAACAAAAAAATATGAGAGGAATTTATCGACTAGATTAGGAAGAACTGCTTTACAGCTTTTCCACGTCTCCTTTAAGAATGAATTGCATCCTGTTAAATTAATTATTTAGACATCACGACTGGTGTTGAGCCATTTTTTATCATTTTTTGATATTAACATTTCGTATCCTAAAACATGCAACAAAAATTCTGTTTTCCTCTGTTATGTCATGGATTTATCCACGGAAAATTTCTGCAGACAGTATTGCTCAGAATCTGAATACATACCAAAAGCTGCCACTTTTATGATTATGGCTTGAACATTAGATGATATCATTTCTTTAAGCAGTATTTCCTGATTCCAATGCCACAGGTAAGCTAAAGGCTGAAGATTAAGCCTTCTGCACCTTAAAAACAAACAAAAAAACTGGATAAAGCCGAGTATTCTGCTTTTATACAGTATTATTAATGCAAAATTAATAAAAATTTCTTTTCCTATACTGAAATAATTTTTCTTCTACAATTTCAATTACAACACTTTACTATTCATACATTTCATTATAAACATTAAGTCTAATATATACTAAAAAAAAAGAAATAAACTTGTTCTGACTGAGATTCATCTACATAAGACACAACTCACTGAGGTAAACAGATGTGTACAGGAATGTAAGTAAAGCCATAACAAAATGTGTTCCTAAACCTTCTGGGACACAAAGCAATTAGCACCTTAGGAAGTCATCACTTTTGTGAACACAGCTAAGGACAAAGTTACTGCTCTGTGATAAATGTGGCACATGTCACTAGTACAATATGCTGAATTTGTTGCTATGATTTGAATCAACACCCAAGGAAAAGAATCATTCAGGAAAATATATACAGCTTGTGATACAAATTAGCAACTTGTTACTGTAAGTTAATAATTTGTTTTGATACATATCGTATATAACAGCATTTGATACACAAAATTTGATAGTTTATCAAATTAGAGAATCACTAATTTGCATTATTGATAGGTAACGTTTCTGTAAATTTCAAGAACCATCAGTTGGTGATTAAATGTGTAAGGTCTAGCTACGAAAAACTTAAAACATTTAACTATGGGACTTGTTTAGAGCCCTTAAGATTTACATTCATTTGTCAATTATCATGTTTTTTCTAATACATGGTCTTTCTCACATATATGGGCACTCCTCCCTATGTCAGATAGACCCACTAGTATGATTGTGGAAGACTGTATAGTTAAATGTATGTTTAATGTTGACATGGAAATGCATAGTTAGCACCCATATAATTTGACTGGTTTTCTTATTACTTTGGTATGTTTCTTCGTAACAGAGCACGAAGTTTTGCAATAGAACTACTTAGCAGTTCTGAATGTGAAGTAGTTACTTAGGTGCCTAACTTCAGCTAAAAAATTAGCTGAATTAATTGAGATGGCTCATATGAAACAACCTTTTTGCAAGGGCTAAATCTACAGATCAATGTGAAATATTTTACTTTACAAGCTTAGAAATAATCATGTCTGTTTGAAATACTGTGATTTCCTGTCAATCTTTTAGCTGTGGTAAAGACGTAAAACTCACTATCAACAAAAGTGATCTTTTTTATCCTACTAATATGTGAGGCAATTATTAGAATGTTTAAGTATAAAGGAAAAGAAAAAGAAGTTATTTCTGACTGCAATTTATCTATGTAAATTGTAAAGAAAACAAATGTGCTCTGTAACTTGCTGACGTGAGCTGAGTTGGCATAGCACTAATTTCACCTTTCTTACAGCTCATAATGAATTCCAGATACTTGCTTTCATCATCAACAAATAATTAATGAACTCATGAAACTATAATTAATTTTTAACACAAGGTGGTTTTGCATTTAATCAGTTATATACAGTGAAAATCTTTTTTCAGATCAAATATTGGCCTACATATCAGACACAACTACCATTACATAATGCTCTTTTTCAATTAAGACTCTTAAAAGAATCACAATCTAGATAGACTTTTGCACACAGTAAAAATGACAAATGGAAGCTCCTGAATAATAACAACAAATTTTAGATTTAAGGAATTAAGGGAAGATGTGCACAGAAAGAGTCTCTTCTAATTCCTGAAAACACATCACAGGATGTTCCTCCATATCAAAACACTGGTGAAAAACAGAAGGACTTGACCACAACACTGTAGTCATTGGAACTAAGTGAGCTTCCTGTTGAAATCAAAGAACAGACCCTACTCAACTATTTTCATACCAAATCTCTGAGTATTTTCAACACATGAAGAGAGATCTGCAGAGCAGTCAAAAACCCTGGTATAGTCTTGACTAGATTTTTACTCATGAACACATGGTTTCAGGGGGGAAAAAAGCAAGAAAAATAAAAGAAAAAAATAAATACCTATATTAATGAATAGAATGCATTTATCATATCATAGTATGATAGAACATAGAACATATATATATATGTATCATAGAACATGAGAAATCGGGCAACTGTCTCTGTTTTAAATTTGAGTTAGAAAACAGATGAGTAGTCTCCAGAATGTGTATTCTGAAAAAGATTAGTACTTCCTTACACATCTTCCACTCGAACTCTCTGGTAGTCAGAAAGAATGGCTCCCACAGATACACCCTCTACTCCTTCTTTGTCCTGAAAAAAGATATGGAATATCAATGACACAATATATAATGTTTTAAGCTGTAGAGATTCAATATCTCTACTTGCAGAATCAACCAAGAATAATTATTTATTTCTGTGTCTAATACATGGAACGGAATAGACTGGAATGCAGTTCTTCCACAGAAGAGAGCAGCTCAGCTGAACCACTATATAGTACTCTAATACAGTCTACTTGACTCAAGTACCATTCTAGAGAAGAAATAACCAAGGTAACTGAAAAGTATCAGATGTAAAAGATTATCCTGAAGTTTTCCAGACATCCCAAAAATTCCTTCCAGCTTTTCCCTATAAGTGACATGTTAGCTAGTCCACCTACAAATAATTATCAGCGACATATATCATACAATTAACTGAATTGTTAGTATTTTCCATGGTACACAGTACAACAGAGTGTGAGATTACTCTTTTTACCTTAATACCAGAACAAGAGAACTCACGTGAAACTTTCCCAACAACACCTTTTAAAAATTCTGCTATAAAAAAAGGTTTTCCAAGACATATTTTCTCTGTTTCATTTAAATTAGGCTGGCTTAAGTGCCAAATGGCACTTTATTTTTTTCTTGTAAACTGAGAATGTAACATTTCGAAATGCACATAGTTCCAGTATTTTGTGAGATCTTGAATTTTTAAATTACTTGAATCCTAATCAACATGCCAAACTTTCTTTTTCTAAATTTTGCTCCATCTAGACTTTGGTAAAAGTTATTTTTACCAAAATAATTTTCTTTTAATTGAGGTTGATCATAACTACACACCATGATTTACTTTCTGGACCTGTTCCCAATCCTGTGAAGTTTGTAGCAAGATTCTACAACAAAATTTTCAGTTATATACCTGTGATGATGCATCCTGCCCCTGTTGACTGTACCAGCTGGACGGTGAAGTATTGCTGACTGTACCAGGAGTTTCTGCCTGGTAAAGGTCAAAACAGTTCTGACCACAACACACACATCAGCTGCCCAACCAAGATGGGCAGCAAAGGATAAGCAGCTATCCTTGGCAATCTGGGTAAACCATTTTCCTGAATCATAGCCCAAGTGAAATGGCAGCATTGTTACAAATTTCAAAATCAAATCAGTCTTTGCCCGATGTGCTGCTGAATTTAAGATTCAGTTCCTGTTTCTCATCAATAAAATTATGCAGAAGGTGTTTTATTCAAAATTATAATGTAGTGAAAAATGTTCTGGTTTATGCCTGTCTGGGATATTCTTCCCTCAATCTATTATCTTATGCTTTACATTAATTCTCACTTCATATTTGCCCAACAAAATTCCAAAGTTATTCACAACCAATATATATTTCAGATATAAGAAACTGCATTTATCAAAATTCCTACATATAATAATCTAAAAAATATATCACTATTTAATACATCACTTCCCCATGGTTAGATCCATTAATATGAAGCTTAATGCCAAATCACAGTATTCAGGTTGATGTTTCTCACATATCCAGAAGTAGTAGGAGTGAAAAAAAATTGTTTTATCTTTCACTTGTTCATTATCCAATGATGGATCCAGTAATTATTATTAGGAAGTTTATTTCCTTTGATAATACTTAAGTATTAATTGTCTTTTGAAATGGCAGTACATCATGTCATTTCGCAGTTGTGGTTAGCATTCATGTTAAAAAAATTTTCCCAGTTATTTTTTTATCACCATCTCACATTTGTGGCACAAATTCAAGAAATAAGAAGATTTGAAAGGAAGAAGGATGGAGTATGATGTAGAACAGAAAAAAACTACGATCTAATAACCTTCATAAGCTCCTCAACTGGACAAAATTTACATAAAACCTTGTCTCACAGTATATTCAGCTCAGAAGTTGAAGCATGCGAGGAGTACTAACTGAAAGCTACTTCTTCTCTGGACTTATTCTTTGGTATTGAAAGTGTTATAGGACACCTTGCAAACAGATAACATTTTGTTTGACTAAGAGTTGATCATGGTTAGCAGAGAATCCATCCCAGAATCAATAGTGCCGTCACTTTTAATGTGGAATCTGATCAGGTTTGGTACCATTAATGGTATGTTCACAAAACTGCACTCAGCAAGGGTAAACCAAGCTGATATCTGCAGGTAAATATCAGGGATTTGCACTGAACTCAAAAGCTAAGGAAGTGAATTTGGGAAAATTCAGAAGGAAAGATGTTACATGCCATATCGTATAAAAAGTAACAGATAACAGAAAAAACATCTGAGGAAAGTTAATATTAAAAGGTGTTTTTTTCTTGGGTTGAGTGGATATTTTAAATATTATTTTAAAAAGCATTCATGTACTGTTAATTTAAGAGATGATTTACCTGTGTTAAATTTTACTAGTATGTTTCTAGTGCAATAGGCTACTCTAAAATAAAAATAAACTGCTTCTCTGGAGTATTTGGATAATTCAGAAAGCACTTACACTAGTACAATATACTCTGTCACAAAGTATTACAACACAAAATATGCAATGTGCACATAAAACCAGATCCTAAACACAAATGTACACAGATGGCAACAAAGTTTTATTTTCCATATGACATTTTAAAACTTATTTTTCCCCTTTAGACCTACCAAAAGTATTC
>WBNO01005528.1:0-44295 GCA_013400575.1 Peucedramus taeniatus | reverse complement strand
GCAGTTTAACTTTATTTGTTTTGTCTGTCAGAATAGAAACAAAAAAAATTTACAGAGAGAAGCATGAGAATTCATTTCACATTTAGACAAAATATCCAAGACAGTATGTACAAAATCAAGACATTTCTAGTTCACATCTCTCACTCTTTTTTTCCCAGAGGTATAAAGCAACATTACTTTAAGTACTACATAGCACAAATCACACTACAGTCTTAAGTCTTTCTTACATTAAGGCCTTTATCACCTGACACACCAGTTTTAAGCTTCCTAATACTAGCTAAGCATTTACCTAAATGCTGCCTCATTTGAAAATCAGCTGGATAATACAAATGAATCTGTAGACTTTTTGATCTTGTTCTAATAATTAATAGGAACTCTTCCCAAAACAGATCATGGAGACTAAGCCCACTGAAGTATTCTAGAACAGTTTTCTGATTGTAGCATATTATACTGAAATTATATGCATATTGTATATAATGGGATTGTCTTTGATAATGGAAATTGGAACTTTTACACAAAGAAACAAGGATAGAAACAGATAAAAGAGTTTAGGATATTTGCACATCTGCTGCTCAAGATCCTATTCTAAATTTGACGTCCATAAAGCAGGAGAAAGTAGCCAGGTAAAGAGCAATAAAGTGTGCACATGGCTCAGGCAATGTGGCACCTTTATCTATACTATGGATTTGCTATGGAGTTTGGGTCCTCCAAAAATCTCCAGCTTTATTCTATGGCTAATGAAAGACTATGATGAAGTCATGAAAGAATTAAAACCTATCCTATATTCTCACCAGCATACAGTTTCTACACATTACTGAGGTACATGTACAAAAAGGTGAATTATACACAGGTCTTTGCTCTTGTACATCTTGCTCTTGCCCATCATTTCCTCATCAACAATGATGATGAATTAAAATTTAAAAATTTAATGTACAACTCATTTGAAAGTTTATTTTTCCTTTTCTATCTTTTACATACTTACCATGGAGTAAATTATAATCCTACCTGTACATAGTGTGGGTTTATAGTTTCAAATATTTTCCTTTGATTAACCTCAGAGGCCTATCATTGAAGTGCAAAATATGTAAAGCTAAACTCATGAAAGTAGTTGCAGAACTAGAATTCAAAGATGTAAAATTGCTTAAAGACTCTTAATCTTTTAATAGCAGAATATAACAAAATACCTTTGGAAAAATTCTTTAATATACTATTTAATATAATATTCAGATGTTAAATGATGTCTTTAATTCTTCTATGTCATGCAAAAATACCAATTAATTAAAGAGAGTGATAGTTTTATGTATACAAAAATACAAATAAAACATATTTGCAAAGAATTATATTTTACATTCTTAGGTAGTCACTTTAAATACACTGTTTTTATTCATCCTGCATGACAGTTTAATCAGTTTCTTTAATTAGTTATAATTCTACAAGCTTTAAAATCATATTCTTTTCATTTTTCATCATAGTTTTATTGTTGCATAATGCATAGGAATCTTATTTCATATTACATTATCATTTTAAAAATGCATCATTCTTTTAGCTAGGGACAACATTCTCAAAAAATTTTGAATAAGGAATAGTTATGTAGCAATAGGTACAGATGTAGATACTGAATTATATGAAAATGTTAATCTTTCACTCTTCTGATAAATTATTTAGAGGAACAAAAGGGAAAAGTGAAACAACTAAAATATATTTTAACTAAAGGCACAATTAACATCAATGATTCAATAAAGAAGATTGGCTTCCTTTTAACTGAGACAGAAATGATTCTGAGACACACTTTTTTTTTAATAAGTGGACAAAATAAACTCTATAGGGATTATAAACCTAGAAAAATAGCCTCCAGTCTTCAAAGTAAAATGATCAGCCTCATAGCATCATAGAATTATAGAATATCTAGGGTTGGGAGAGACTTACATGCTTCTTATTTAATGTAATTTTAATCTTAATTATGAGAATTAGAAGATCAACTGAATCATATAAAGTAAATATTAGGGAAAAAATTAGATTTTTTAATGAAAATTTTATTTCTCTCTTGCTCCAGAGACTTCCAGTAATATATAAAATTCTCTTGTTTTTCTCCCTGATAATTTTTTGTAACTTAATCTTTCAACATTAAAAGTGCATCTTAAATATTGCATAGTGAAAACTAGAGAAATTTATATATAGCTGCCATAATATAGATAGTGTGTTTTCAATTTATTTTATGTGTAAACTAGAGATTCCTCGTCAAATTTTAGAAAATAAAGTAGAGATAATGGTNCTTATAATAAAGTATTAAAGTATACTTTTTTAAAGTATAACTTTTTAAAATTAGAATTTTTAAGTGGATTAGGAATCTGAAAGGACAGAAGAGAAATTAAGCCCTTCCATTAAAATTAATAAAACAGAACTTTAAAACTTTTAAAAACTTGAAGAAAAAAACACATCTCAGGTCCCAGTATGAATTTCTTTCATATGCCATCATATGACTTCTTGCATTTTGACATGGTTCCTTTATTCTTCCCTAAATTTTTTGCCTTCTTAATCCTAATGCACTGAAAGGATAAGGAATGGAAGGCAAAAGAGTAGAGATTAATTATTCCTCTAATGAGGGATGAAAACCTAACATATCAGGAAAGACAAGAAGAATCCTAAAATGTTCATTTATTGTCAGAAAAAGTTTTTAGGGCTAACATTATTAAATATACAACTTTAGAAACTTTGAGTTATATTTCTCTTCTGAAGTGATAGCTGAAAATATATATTTGGTTCAATTCTATCTGAGGCTGCTCAGGGATTTCAGTTTCAGAATCCATTCTAGCTCACAAAAAAACTCCTAAAAAACCCCAAAAAACCTCAAAAAACAAACAAACAAACAAAAAAACCCAAAACACCAAAAAACAAATAAACAAACAAAACCCCAAAAAAAACCTTCAGCAAAAGAGTTTGTGAGGTGATTAAAGCTTACACTTCAATAAATTTTGCTTCATTGTTCCTGTTGCTGTTGGCTACCATTGGGCAATGTTACGGCCTTGCAGCTTGAAGTTGGGTCAGATGTCGGTTCTTTTGAACCTAATTCTGAAGCACCTATATCTCTTCATCAAGAGGGTGTGGAAATCTAGCACAATTCCTTAAGAACTAGATGTAAAATGAAGATTCTCAGTCCCCTTTTCCTAGGTAATTTTTGGGATTTATCTTCAAGTTTTCACTGGAAGATACGGCTGATCAAATAAAGCAGTCATGACACCACAGTTCTGCATAATAAATAGGTATTCAGAGAGGTCCTTTTGCCTCACTCCCACTGAATTATGATCTTTGAAATATTTTGATTGAACCTAAGAGAACAATAATAAGCTTTACTGTCCTTGAGTGAATGAAAGAACCACAGTACTCAAAGGATCTGGGGAACACACAGATATTCTTGAGTTTGCTGTATCACTGGCACTTGGTCTTTTTCTTTGTTCCTTTATATGAAGAAATTCTGTGATCTGAGGACAAATGTTCTCTGCTTTCAGACATGACTGGTAAAACTGGATATTAACTAGTTACATCATAGAAGGCTCCTGTTGCTGGTGGGGAAATAAAAAGACATTAAGATGTATACGTATGTCACATTATTATATACACCAGAGCTCAAGCTCTAGTTCTGATGGCCTTTTGCATGAGTTATGAAAAATTTTAAATATATGACTGGGCTGAGAAGTTCCTCTTTCCTTTTTATAAATTAATGTGCATTTGTTTCTATTCAGTATTTCGTATTTCTTCACAAATTCTTTCTTTAGTAATTCCTGTCCTGCTTGATTAAAGTACAGAAATTCAAATAAATTTTCTAAAAGTAAGAAAGCACTCCCAATTTATTGTTCTTTTCTATCTTAAGATCAATTAATTTGCCCCAAGACTATGCACAGTTACTAGAGAAAATTAATTCACAGAGAGATGGAGTTCATTTTTTAACTGAGATATTACTAGAGGTTGTGTGTTAACATGAAGGTTATTTGGGATAAATTCAAGAAGAAATTTTGTTCCTTGTGGCACTCAGAAGCTGGAATTCAAATCTTCATTCCCTACATAACTCTATGTACAAGAAAAAGAAACTGTAAATCAGAAATTGAACTGTATGAGCAGGCAAGTATGAGGACCTGGAACCTGAGGGGACAAAAAGTACAGATCACAAAGCAGAGGATGTGAGCATGAGCAAGAACAGCACAATAGTGATATAAGCACCTAGAAATGGAGAGGAGATCACTTACCCTGGTGAGAAATGAAAATTACTCCCCTGTGTTATGAACCTCCCATAGATATGTGCAAATCACAGATTTTATCAGGGTGCTTTCATGATGCAAAGCTGACAAATGGATGCACCTTTTTAGAGGGTTGAGAGCACAGGACAAACTCGCCAAGAGAAGTGAGGGTTGTCTAGTAAGATAACATAACATAAACTGAGAGCTGAGCATGGTAGCAAGGTATGGAGGAGCAATGACTGCAGCAACAAGAAGCAGTGAGTCTGGGTTAGGACCAGGTTCAAGAACAGGGATCAGATCAGACACAGTCCAGTGCTCACCCAATAAGGCTGCAGTGAAGAGGCAAATCTGAAGGCAAGCCAGGAAGAAACCAGAGAGTCACAGTCATGGTCAGGGAGGCAAACCAGGAAGAGTTGTAGTTCCACTGTAGCACAGATGGGGACAAGGAGTACTATCCCAGCTTAAATGTAGCTCCCAAGGAAAGGAGAAGTTGGCCCCGACTTCCAGCTCCCTTCTCAACAGCTCTTGTCAGTGGAGAAGCTGACCTTGTCTTCATCCTGCTGAACTCCATATCTTATCTCCTGGAGGGAGAATATCCCTAAGGTCCTTGAATATTTTTACAACTCCCAGATGATAGTCTTAGTTTAAATAACAGCTTACATAGTTTAGTAACAGAAAACAAGTCATCAGAAGGTGGATTACAAATCTCTTGTTGGTTGGTTTATGACTATAGTCAAGACTATGTTTGGTGTATCCACTTCTGATACACATTTGCTACACTTGTATCATGACTTCAAATATAAGCCCTATTTCGATTAGTAGAATTTGGTGAGCATCTTACACACAAAACATCAAAACTGAGACTGAGTTAATCTGCCATTAGCAAGGGTCAAGAAGTTACCATTGACTCCCTGTATTTCAGTGTGAAAGTGAATGTCATGAAAGTGAGAAGACAGCAGTCTGGAATCTAAATTGTGATTTTACATAAGTAGAGAGGTTATAGGAGTGTTTCAGTTCCCATTTGAATGAACTTTCATTCATCGAAAGTAGGGCATAACCTAACGTACCTGTGCCAGCATGGGTCCTCTCTTGGGAGTCATTTTCAGTTAGTTGAAATAAGATTCAAACTAGCTGTCATTTTTTGTACACCTCTTTTCACTAACATGCATATCATAACATGTAAAGTCACTTAATCAAAACATCCTGTTTGTCACAAACTCGATTCAATTTACTAGCAGTTAAAAATGTTAATAACCTAGATCTAAACAATAAGTAACATCTTAGCATTATAACCACATGTGTCTACCTTACTCTACTGTGCTAAAGCATTTGTGACCTTAGAGCATTGTGTTAATATCTTAATTGTAATTGACAAGGCAATTTCCTGTCTGGTGTTGTGTAAAAAATACAGAGCACCAGCCACAAACTTTTAATTGCCATGTTAATTCTTCTAATTATAAGTGGCAGCGTAATTAGCTAGAATATTGCCCCAAAAATGTGTCTTGTATTATTTTATTTTTTCCACCATGGTAAGACTTAGGTTTTTTCATTCAATTTAATAAATAAAACTAATAAATAAATTCTTCAAGTTTCTGACATTATGCAAGTTTTTTTATTCACTGTGCAACATTTAAACCCTTTTTATGATAATCCGATATGATATGTAATCCAATAAAAAAAATTCCCCATTGTAGCATTTTTGAAAACTGAAGAGTTTCAGAACCAAGAATCAGCTAACGTAAGTATCCAAATTCAATAATAGCTTTAGTAAATATACTGTCTGGCTTAGCATTTATGACAATTACATTATAACCATTTCTATAAATCAGAACAAGACATTGGAATTGACAAATTTAAGTATTTTAGATTTAGCTTTAAGTAGAGGTGCAAGTAAACTATAATTAGCTTCAGTAATTAAAAATCCTTATTACTTTGCCTGAGTAACCTGTCTATGTGGTGTAGAGACAGATTCACCCCTTAGGACAGTGACTGCTGTGAATTCTTTTGTTCCCAAAACACTAGCTTTAGATTTAGCAGTCTCCATAGTTACAATGTACCTGAGGAGTCCTTGTCTCTTTCCCAAACTCCTTTCCCTTCTGGAGTTTCATCATCTTTTATATCAGGATCAACCACACTGTAAGTTCAGCCACCATATCTGCCAATATATGAAATAATTTTAGCACTTGTCCTTCATGAGAATCCAGAACAATAATAAAAATATATCTATAATTATGATATTATTAACTTCTGACTCAATTTTCCCTCATCCTTTACTCAGTCAATCTCAGTGGGTTTATAATCACTCTAGGACTTGGTCAAATGTGCAAATAATGTAAGTTGGTTTGATTCTTTTCCTCAAAGGTTTACCTATATTGATTAAAAATTGATCATAGTATGGCTTAGACTTTAGAAATCTTCTCACTATGAACAATATTTGAACTTCTATAACAGAACATTTTTGAAGAATGAAGGATTTTAATAAAGATTCTTTCTGATTGAGGTTTAACAAGAAATTATTGAAATTTTAGTAGACATATAAACTTGATTTCTGCCAAGATAAACAACGATGATTTTAAAAAGAAAGTCACTTGTTAGGATTTTTGGACTTGAACCTCATCCAGCAGTATACATGATCCACCATGTATGGTGAAAGGAATTTATTGCTGTTTCTTAGTATCAAAAAAGAAAAAGCTCATGCTGTCATTGATTGGCCTACAAAAACAAAAATGTAGCTCCCTTATGAGTAAAAGCCTTTCTTTCCTTCTCACTTTCTCGATTAGTATTCACTGCATAGTTTCACAACACTTATTAAGGTCTGTCAGCATAACTCAAATGTTCAGTCGTGACAAGAGCACATTGATCTGATTGTATAAATCCTTGATTATAGTAATGCTTCATAACCATTAAGTGAGTCCCAATGAAGTAGTCAATTAGTGCAGGTGGTAACCCTCTAACCATGTGCATTTTGTCTAAATGATTCCAGGAATGGCTGTAGAAGATAACAACAACATCTAAAGTCCACATTCTTTCATTTCTTTTTGTTTTCTTTTATTTTTCATTTGTTAATCCCCAAATAAACCATCTATCACACTTCTGTCAAGTTGTCAGTATATTCCTATTCTTTCATTTGAGAAAGAAGTACCCATACCTAGAAAATTGATTATCAGATTGCCTGAAAATAATTATTTTTTCTATAATTTTTAGTAGTAGAAGAGCACTTATTTCTACTGGACACCACTTTTTATTAATTCATCTTCCACTTGAAAACAGTAGCTTTTCTATTTAACTTATGTTTTTCCGAGTCACCTGTGATGATGTATTTTTATACTTAATTTCAACAAAATATTGCAATGCATTTCATGTATAGCAGTATTTCTTACAGTATTACAGGATTATAAATCAACTTGTCCTGAAGACAAGAGGGATCTTTTACAAAAACAGTGTTAATCTTTGAAATTCAACTTTTTGTGTAGAAAAATGCTAAAGGACAGGTAGAAATGTTAAAATGTCATGACTGTATATCTGCCATTGTATTCGGTGAGAAATAGAGAAAATATTAAAATTAATTTATTTAGAAACACTTTTCATGTTTTTTCAAAGAAAAAACCCTTATTTTTATAAATATGCAAATTGTCTATTTACATATATTTCTTGACATGCATTGAGATTAAACTGGAAGCATCAGTGCAAAATTAACAGATAGATTGTTTTTCTGATGACATTAGAAAAAAAAAGTATCCAATCTAGTAACTTGTTTTAGTTAAATAAAAAAACAATATTAGAACTGAATTTTGCAGAAAAAATTGTCTTGAACATAAAAATGTATATTTCCAAAATAATACATAGATTGTATTTTATGAGTGATTGGCAAATAGGCCCGAGCTCAACCAAAGTGAAAACAGTTGTAGATAAGTTTTGCAAATAAAAAAACCAATTCGCAATTTCTAACACAGAAAAACAAGTGGGTTAGAGAAAGGTTTTCTCTATCTACTAATTATATACTTCATTAAGCTTGCTGGGTTGTGAATTGCCTGTAGAGCTGAGCAAAGGAGAAAAATTCTATTATTATTTTATTTATTTATGTATGTATGTGTTTATTTATTTATTTATATTTCCTAGGGACATAAACACTTTCAAAAGGGATTTCCCATGGCTTGCAAAACTCCTCTTTTTTTATAACCAATTGTGAGGTCAGCCAGGAGACCTTTTCTACTTCCAAGATTTTTCTGGTTCTTCAGGGAAGTTGTGAACTAGGTTTATTAACAAAGGAGATAGCATCTACAGTTCTACATGACTCATCTATAATTTTCAGATAAACCCTGCTGAAAATAATCTGGTTATAGTGGAAAGCTCTTAATGCAGAATGTCTTCTAAGATGTTTAGAGAAATAAACTGTTTAGTTTATTCATTTTTTTCTTATGTTTTCTGACAGTTCAAATTTCACAATATGAACACTTGAAAAATGAAATAAAGATGACCCTTTTTGCATTCAGAATTATTTTTGTGCATGTTAAAAGAAAAAATTTACACACTTTCAAAGGTATTGTTATCCAGAATATTTTAAAATAGTACAGTAAGTTCACATGACTAAGCTGAAAAATGTTTGCAAGTAGGAAATTTATTTTTTTTAATGTAATTTTCCCACCTGTTTCATTATATACTTTTCATTTATTTTTTTAGCTGCAAACTAAACTTGGAACTACAAAGGCAATCTATTTTTTCCTGCCTCTGAATAATTATCAGTAGTAATGATTAGTTGGGTTTTATTTCTGTTCTTACAACCATCTGTTCTGTTACAGGTATCCTGCTTGCTATCATAACTTACTAGTCATTAATAAGAAAGCAACTTAAGAATGGACTTTGAAATTTCCATGGTTGTTTGTTTAAGCAATACTGTCAAGATCCAATAATTAATTTGAACAGTATAAGCAATCTGAGGAAGAACTTCAGTGGAAAAAGATAACCGAATATATTGAATCCATTTCCTAGCAGTTAGTAATTTATTTTCACTGAAAATTGAGTTCAAATATATCTACAAATATGTAATCTTATCAGGTAAATTGCTAAGTGACTCCATGTCTCAGATAGACATGATAGCATTTAAAAGTAGAAAAGAATAAGACTGTTGAAGATAATTGGAGGACTTTTTTAAATCAGAAGGAAATAACAAATTACAGAGTGTTCAAAATTACTTGACAGGAGAAAGTACGTACAGCTACGGCTATTTCCACTAAAGATGTTGAATTTTCAAATTTTTATCACACCCTCAAGTCCTTCTCAGCAGTGCTGTTCTCAGTGACTTCTTCTCACAGTCTATTCTAATGTCTGGGATTGCCCCAATCCAGATGCAGCATCCTGCACTTTGACTTCTTAAACTTCATGAGGTTCTCATAGACTCACTTCTCAGGTTTGTCCAGGCCCCTCTGGATAACATCCCTTCCTTCTGTTGTGCCAACTGCACTGCTCAGCTTGTGTCACCTGAAATCTTGCTGAGGGTCTACTCCATCTCACTCTCTATGTCATTGATGAAGGTATTGAAGAGCACCAATCCCAAGACAGAGCCCTGAGGACACCACACATTACTGGCCCCCAGATGGACACAGAGCCATTGCCCACGACTTTTACAGGTCAGCTCTGGGGGTTAATTGCAGAGACCTAGGTGAAATGAGTGTTACTCGCATCAAGGACCAAAATTATTCTATGAACTCTAGTGTGAGGTATTGTGAGTAACTCATGTTTGTCTTGATAAGTATATGAGTTTGGTATAAAGATTAAGGTTCTGATGTGGAACAGCAATTTATTCCAAGAGTAATTACACTAAATCAATAGGAATTCAACACCTGTTTTCAACATCAGAATCTGACCTCTGCAATCCATCATCTACCACATTTTTTGTTACCCCACCACGCTCTCTCAGGCCTGGGTAAGCACTACATACATCATATCAGATGTTCACTATGGAAATTAATCACTTGATTATGTATGTATTCTCAAGAAGGGAATTAGTCCAATTGCTTACAAAAAATTAGTAATTGCATTTTTGTTCTATCAAATATTTTCCAGTGTTTGTTGACCATTTTTTCAAAACTATTTGATTCTCCCATTCTAGTTCTGGAACTTAATTTAATTTTTTTTTCTTTCTGCACTTTCCGTGCAACTCTGTCTCTTGTTTTATTGTTTCTCCTGGCTCTGTTGATTTTATTTTGAAAAAAATAATATATCAGACTTACTGGGTAGGCCTCTGAGTTAGGGAAGACACAAGTTGTGTACTGCCTAGGGCCTGTCAGCTAACAAAAAATAAATAAAAAGCCTCAAATGATACATGAGATAAGTGTGAAGGTATTGCAACATTTTAAAGTTTGTAGTAGATATTTTTGATGTTGATAGCAACTGTCATTTGAGTTTGGGAGCATGACAGAAAAGTTCTTAGTTTTCTTTCTCTGCCATAGCAAGTGAAGAAGGAGAATGGTCTTTCCTTGAACACATTCAAACTTGGTGTTTGACATGTAGATGTGTTTACATACAAACGAGTCAGCAGCCACCTTTGAATCCTTGGGTTAGAAATGTTTGGTTCAGTGACTTGGGCAGGCTGTGACTTTGTCTGTCAGGGCCCTAAGTGTGACTCCTCCAGACAGTGACAGTTCACTAGCTGTGCCACAGCCACCTCAGCCCACAGCAGTCACTGCTGTCTGTCTTATTTGTTCTGCTGGTGGGGCTGGCACTTCTGTTTTGATCTATCCTGACCTATGCTATTTTTAATTTCCTTAAGAAAAACAATATTGTAGTTCATGAGGTTTTTCTTGTTAAGTACTGAATGCTTGAAATATTATTTATTATTGTGTTATTAAGTTGATTATAACATTTAAAAATTGGATTATAACATAAAAATCATTTAACTTTCTTCTAAATTATGTGGAAAATGAAGCTACGAGAAAAGAGATCTACCATCTGTGTTTTGCATTGTAGCATTAATATTACATCCAGATATAAAATAATGTTATTAATAGCAATAATAATTATTTTTCATTATTGTTGCTACTGCTATTATTATAATAATTTTTTCAGGTCTTGAAGCTGAGATGACAAAGTAAAACTACTTCTGTGTGATGAGGCTACAAGACGTAGAACAACATCTGTTTCAATGGTATCCACTTTCTTTGAATTCAGAACAGTAAAGTATTAGAAAACTATCTCTGGATATTACTCTAGTGTTACCATTCAAAAAAAAAAAAAAAAAAAAGCAACTTAGGGAATTGATGGTTTCATCCCTAAATAGCTTTTTTGTTAATATATTATTCCAGGTTTTTTTATGGAGTACTTATGTTGAAATAAGCTATTGCACTGGTTGTCTTCTATCCTTGGTTTGCTTAGGTTACACTAAAACAAGCTGCACAAGGAAATTGTAATTCATAATATAAATTAGCTGCTACAATTTGTATCACAGATCTTGTAGATAAACATATGTGAACAATTTCAATAATGAGTACTAGCTACAGGGAAAATAAATAAGTTGTAGCTGTGCAATAATCCTTACTTTCTACATCCTTATACCCTCCTAGAATACTCCTATATCCAAAAAGCAGTTTATCCCAAAAGCACATTCTTGACTTTATGTCAGGGATTTTCTTTTGTTCTTGTGTAAACTCACACATGATTGACACTTGCTCATATTCCTATAGCCTGCTATTTCAAAATATTTTTTAAATATCTTTTTTTCCTAAATCATCGTCCTTCAGGAATAAACAATGAATGTTTTTACCACATTCTTCTCAGCCCAGTTGTGTCATTTCAAGTTTAAACAGTGACTACATTAGCACAATTTCCCCACTCCTTTTTGCTTTTCCTTGAATGAAAAAACCTCTTTTCATTTAGTGAGCATTGCTGCAACGACCAAACTGCAGATATTTACCTTATCTGGTAAAGCAAGAAGATCTGCAAAAAGCTCTGCAGTGCTTGGATTCATTGAACCTTTCTTCATGCCAGACAGAATGCAAGAGGTCAAGCTAGTGTGGTAGCAGTGACTTATCCTACTTTTCCCAGAGTAAACTGTCCAGCATTGAGGCTCTACTCTCCTTTCTCCTCTTTGAATAATTGATTTGACAGAAGGAGAGGAGCACCTGCTGGTGGGAAGTTACCGTCCCTGTAGCTCCTGACCTTGGCCTACTTGGCATAAATGATTCTTTTTCTGCCTGATTTTGAGAATGTTTTTGGAAGACCCCATATATGAGAATTGGGAAGAATTTGACATAAAGAGTAAAATATAAACTTTTTCTTTTTTTTTTTTTTTTTGTCTCATAAGAGTTTAGTAGTTAAATAGCAACAATTTATGTTTAATAATTTATTTAGAGAAAATTAGGGTTCAATGGATGTGTTCAGGTTTGCAATAATTACTGTAATTGAAGAAGCAAAAGACTTTAATCTAAGTTCTGTAAAAAGAGTTTTAAATAAAAACCTGAGGTCATGATCATGGACGGGGAAGCCAGGTGATCATAGCGGCTGCACATAAACAGAGCAATGATTTGGATAATTTTATAATTTGTTGTTTAGATTTCATAATTATTTTGTAAATGGTCATGAAGCCTGAAATATGGCTTGAATAGTCTTCTTAAGCACTGAAATTTCTAACTGAATTAACATTGATAGTCATCTGCTGGCCACCTGAAAATTGAGGAAATTTAACATTTGCAGGCCTGCATTTAAAGGCCTGTGTAAATAACTGGTGCAAATGACCTTGAGAAGCTTCTCTGGGGCTTTGGAGAGGACCACCATTTCTCCGTGGAGTTTTGGCTCAATCTGAAATGATGATCATGGAAGGAATGCCCCTTTCAGGTCTGATTGTTGCTGAGGTGAGCAATACCATCCTCTAAGCACTCTGGTCTTCCACAGTCTAGAACTATAGTATTCCCTCTAGGCAGCGGAAACTACCATACAAAGACATTAATTGAGGATTATATTACTCTTTGATATTTAATTACTTCCCAACCACAGTTGCTTCTCCTGAAAACCAAGAAAAATCCCACCAGCTAAGCCACGCCAAAAGCACAGGACACTCCTCTGGAGAAACCTATACATCCCTTTCTTTGTGGGGAATATGGACAAGTAAGGAGTCTGTGCAAGCATGATTCCTAATGATGTTCACTTGAAGAGCAGAAACTGCTTGGTGCATTAGTCAATGTACACAGGCTTAAATCTTTCCTTTTTTCTTTCCCAGATTTCTGTCAACCACATAAGCCATGTTCCTGCACCATGTTGGAGGTACATTCAAATATTAAGTTCTTTGGTGGTTTTTTTTTCTTTTGTTTGTTTGTTTGTTTGTTTGTTTTTTGTTTTTTTTTGTTGTTTTTTTTTTTTACAGCTTTCCAGTGTCTAATGGTTCATGCTTCTAAGTATTTGCCTGAGTAATCCAAGAGTACTTATACACAATATCAGCTCTGATCTTACAGGAGAGAGGTCGTCTCAAAGGTTTTGCGCAGCTTCACCTAGAACACACAGCTATGGCAAATGGTAGCTGTGGGTTGGCTCCTGTCTTCCAAGCACTTGCTTGTGACTTTATCTTTTTCTTGCCATTTTGTTTGAAATCTATGTCACATCCCTTGCTATTCCATCTTTTGGTTCCTAAAAATCTACAAAGCTTGTCAGTAAAGCACACATTTTACATAGATATTTATCAGATCCAAGGTTTACTCCACTCATAGATCCTCAGATCACTAGATTTAACTCTGAAGCTTCTTGTAGTGACTAAAGTAAACTATATGGACTTTAGACACAGCATTTAAGGTTACGGAAGCTTCAGGTTATGGCTTTTGGAAAACAATTTGAAATGAAGGGAAATCCAGCACAGATTTTTTCCTCATTTCTTTCACAGATGAATACTCACCCTAGTTCCTTGTTTTTACTGAGGAAAATATTCAGTTTGCATTTGAGTGAAACACAGGATTGAAATAATATGATGAAAAGCTAAACTTGAGGACACTAATCCAAAGTGTGAGTAGTTAATCATCTTCCATAATATTTTTTTGTACATGAATAACTGAGGATCTGTCCCTTTCTGCTTGACTTTAGTGAAAATGAACAGGTCCTTCTTTCCCTCAAACAAAGGATTCTGTAGAGTCATAACAAAGATTGTCAGCATGTCCTCAAAACAGCTAGGTGATTCTGGAGGAACAAGGTAATACAAACATTCTTCAGGGACAACCCAAGAAAACTGAGCTCAGCTGATTGGCCAATGGTATTTATAAGGAAAAAGGCAATAATCCACACAATTATTTTCACTATCTGTAAAAAAGGGTTTGCAACAATGTCAGCTGATGCTGAAAATTGAATACATCCATGTAGTTATTTAGAAGTGCAGTACAGTAAAATGTGTGCACATTTCCAAAGCACGTGCCTTTACCATAACTGTGTGAAAGACAAGCTGTACCACCTTCATCTCATGGTTTGTACTTACTGAAGCTGCAAATACATTGACTATCACTAATCATGACAGTTTTTCATAGACTTCATTTCAGGTAGGCCAGTGAAGAGTATGATTAGATAGCTTTGATCTACAGAAGCTTGGTTTTATTAATGTTCTGGGCACAATTCTCAATCCCACCCCAGCCTCCACTGCCACTTATTTCCCTATTTTTTCTCAGATTGCTGGTGATGTAGGTAGATTCTGCTAAATTTTAAGCAAAAATTTATTTATGTTTTGGACTCTGTATTTTAATTTATGGGGAAAGTCTCAGATCAACACCTACAATTCCCAGCTTTGAAGAAATAAGTGTAAATAAATATTAAAACTGGAATAAGACCAAACTCAGTTCTAGACTGCCAAAGAAATACTAGGAGTTAATAATCTTAGGTCAATTAAAACTGTAAATCTTCTTTACAGTAAGCTACATTAGCATGTAAGATTGAGATGCCTTTTACATTTTGCATTTTGATACAGTATTATAGTACTCAACTTCAGTACCACACATTATTAAATATTGGATTTTCTCAGCGCAAAAAAATTATTTTCCATAAAGCACAATAAATATAAGAAACCAGAAGTCATTACAGCAAGATAAGCAAGACTATTATACTTAACAGTGAACACAAGTGCTAAAAAGAAATCGCGATAATCATCAGAGCTATGGTCTTGATCCTCCTGAATGACAAACTCTCTTCTCACTTGAATATGAACTGCAGGTCATTCAAAAGTACTTGTCCAAAACTGGTAGATACTTATTATATCAGAAGGTTTGTGACAACAGTGTAAAAAAAAAGTTAACCAATGCTGAATTTGACCCTACTGATGCATTGATAAATCAAGGCATGGTAGCATCACCTTTAGAAAGAAAACCTCACTCTATTCTATTAAGCTTTGACTCAAATAATGAAAACCTCTCCAAAGTTTATTGTAAGAAAGAATAGTAGAGTATTGCTTCTGTGGCAGTTTTGGCTGGAATAGAAATTATTTTCTTCAAAATTTCTGATATGGAGCTGTATTTTGGATTTGTACTGAAAACAGTGTAGATAACTCAGTGATGTTTTATCCATTGCTTGTCACCNGATCCTACTGGAGAGTAGATTGAGGGTACACAAGAATCTGGGAGGGGACACAGCCAGCACAGCTGACCCTAGCTGACCAGAGGGATATGCCTTACCATATGACATTGTGTTAGCTGACCAGAGGGATATGCCATATCATATGACATTGTATTCATATATAAAACTGGGAAAAGAAGGCAAAAGATGGGGATGTTCAGAGTGACAGCATCTGTCTTCCTAAGCCACCATTTTGCATGACAGAACCCTACTCTCCTGGAGATGGCTGAACACCTACCTGCCCATGGGAAGTGGTGAATGAATTCCCTGTTTTGCTTTGCTTGTGTGCATGGCTTATTCTTTACCTATTAAATTGTCTCAATCTCAGACCATGAATTCTCTCACTTTTACCCTTCTGATTCTTTCCCTGTTCTCAGTGTGGGTGGAGTGAGCAAGTGACTGCCTGGGCCTGAGGACTGGTCTGTGAAAACTCTTAACTGCAGCTTGCTTACTGGTTGAGGTGAAACCATGACAGCTCCTTATGGTGCAATACAGCTTTTCATGCAAAATAAAACCAATTCTGATTCACAGAATCACAGAATTAGCTAGGTTGAAAAAGACCTTTGAGATCAAGTTCAACCTATAACCTTATCTAACACCTCCTCATCAATTAAACCATGGCACCAAGTACCACATGCAGCCTTGTTTTAAACACATCCAGGGACAGTGACTCCACCACCATCCCAAGCAGATGATTCTAGTGTCCAATCACTCTTTCAGTGAAGAATTTTTTCCTGACATCTAACTGAAACTTCCCTCGGTGCAGCTTAAGACTGTAACTGTTTTACAATAACTGTGAAAACCTTACATGACATAGGGCCAAGTTTACTCTGTAGCAAGGACTACAAATTTAACTCTGTACTCAGTTTCATCAAAATAAATCAGGAAAAATGCAATTAATGCAACGTGAATTTCTCTAGTCAGCCAGCACAGTACATTGTGGATCAGCTCAAACAGAGTCTTCAGTTTTAGAAATCATAACAGATTAGAAAGGGCAGAGGAAGTGAATGGCCAATTGAGAAACATTACCTCTAAAATGAAAAATACCCACTAAGTCAAATATTTTTAGAGTGGAAGTCAGGTGCTAAATGTGAATTTTTTCTGTGAGGAACAATGGAGGGATTTTCAAGGAGCCTTACTAATCTACTGCTTCCATAAATATTCAGTACATTATAGTAGCTAGTAACATATTGGTGGTGTTAAACTCAACATTTGCTCAATTCTTTTTTCCTCAATTCTTTTGCTTTCTCACTTCTCATTAAATAGTATTTGAATACCTCTCTTAGCATTTTCTTTTGCAAACAGCATGACACAATGTAGAGCTTTCTTGGCATTCTAATCAATGAGATGCAGTGTATTTTACCAGCATGAAGAAAACCTATTTTAATTGAGAATTATTGTTAGCCTCTTCATCCTTACTGTTGAACTATGCAGGCCTTTATCACATTAGTATTGCATGGCCTAGAAGAAGGGTAATTGCATCATCAGTCTCTCTTGGTTTCTGTCACAGCCCTTTTAACATGCTCATCCTTTCCACTGCTTCATGATTTCATTTAATATTCATCTGGGATAGAATCATATCAGCAGTAAGAACTTTCTGAATTAACAGTTGCTGTATGCTCTACTCTAGATTTCTCATGAATTAAGGGGAAATAGACCTTTTTTTACCAAAGAGTTTCTTTTTGAATTTTTATGTCCCAATAGGTGAATGCTGAATTTTTATTTTGGAGTTTGAATTTGAAATACAAACAAGTAACCTATGTCTGTCTTTAATAAAATTACAGAGCATGACATTCTAAATAGTATAGTCCTTTAGGTACCCAGTGCACTTTCATTCCCTTCAGAGAGTTAAGGCTGTTTAAAGGTCCCAACATTGTGTCAGTTGCATTTATGCATGTTATATTTTTTTTCTATTAAATTGTTTTGAGACGACAGATAATACTGCTGCTGAAAATAAGAAAAGCTGAATCTTGCTTCCAAATTTACATTGGCAATATGGGATCCTTGCATTTCATATTTTCAAAGGACACAGTAGAGGGAAATGTAGGGAAGCTTATTATCAATGGATGCAAACATTCCCTCTTTAATTATATCATTTATTTTCAGGAATCTATTTTTGTCATAATAATAAAAAATAGATACATAAATATAAGTGACAAAAATAATTATAAAAATTACTTATGGCAGCTGATCGAGATAGCAAGAGATTTGCCTTTTTTATCTCAAATCTCTTTGATTTCCTAGTGGTGTGTATACACCTATAGACAGACATAGATATTACATAAAATAAAAAAGTTCTCTCTATAGGTACAAAACCTTACACTGACACAGGCTCATTGATAATTATGGGCAAGGAATTGAACATCTGGATCTTAACTATACAAATAATACTTTCATTCAAGTCCTCTCAAAGGTCAAGATTCTGTCACTAGTATTCATAAAAAGTGTTTGAAAAGTCCCATTTCAGTAATTGGACTACATAAAGAGTTGAATACTGTTTGCAAGAGAGGAAAAAAAAGATCTAGCTGAAAGACATCTAAAAATGTTTGCTGGTGGGATTCCCTCATTTAAAACCATTTTTCTGAACTTGGTACTCAGGTGAGGCAAAACAGATTCCTGAAAGGCCTGAACTGAACAATACCCTAGGAAACAGTTCAGATTCCTATTTTGCCTGCAATGTTACATATTTCTTTGGCTACTGTGATGCTGTTCTTCCATGTTATATCCACTAGTTGCAGCATTATTTCTTCAGAGAGTGATGGAGGGAGCAGGATGGAATTAGGAGCCAGACACGGTCTGCTGCATGAGTCTTATGGGAACGTGTTACTTCAGGGACGAATACTGAAAGACCTTATGCTTCTGTAGCCAGCCTGACTTTTCTTTAGCTTCAGAATTTGTCTTTTGGGAAAAAGAGTTTGTACGTAAAAGGAAGAAGTCAGACAATACTCTAGGGAGTCATGTCACCAAGGAGAAAGCCAAGGAAAGCATAAATATATTGTGAGTTGAGTCTGCTGGTAACTGATACCAATTACTTTCAAATCCATTTACTGACAGTGTGAATATCTTTAAAGAGGAATGTACATTGCAGTTGGGAAGAAAGATATATAGAACTAAGCATTATACTCACGTTCATACAGTAGTAATTTTTATTTTCAGAGGATGACTGAAAAGTATCCAATTTAATATCATTGCAGCTACTTTATGTTCACCTGAACATGTCTAAGAATATAATAGATTCAGAATCTTTAAAGTGTATTTTCATTGATTTTCTCAGTCATGTCTTTCACTTTATGCTATTTCACCTGCATATATGGCTTCCAGCCTTATTGTTTATTAACTGTGTAATTTTTAAATGGCTTGAAGATTACACAGAAAAGAGATCTCCTCAAAACTAAATTTAGAGTATATTCTGAACATGTTAAATTGTTGATTGAACTCAAATATTTCAGTTTAGTAAGTCAAATCAACTTATATGTCACAAAACTTCCTTCCAGCTGTTCTATCAAGAAACATGATAAAACTATGAATTCTGTATCAAAGAGCAATGAAAGTAAATAAATAATGCAAGAAACTGTATTAACTATGAGCTCATATAATCACTTCAAAATTCATGATCAGTTTAACAAGGTAAAATAATTAGATATGACCCAGCAATCTGCACTTGTGGGCCAGAAGGCTAGTAGTATCCCAGGCTGCACAAAAAGAAGTGTGACCAGCAGATTGAGGGAGTTTATTTTCCCTGTTCCTTGTTCTTGTGAGACTCCAATTGGAGTACCGTGTCCAGCTCTGCAGTCCTCAGTACAGGAAATGCATGGATCTCTTACAGTATATAAGTAGATACATAAAACAGCAACAGAATTTATCAGAAGGCTGTAGCACCTATCCTATGAAGATAGGCTGAGGGAACTGAGGTTGTTCATCCTGAAGAAGAGAAGGCTCTGGGGAAAGCTTCTTGGTTACAAGAAAGATGGAGAGACACTTTTAACAAGGGCCTGTAGTGATATATGAAAAGGAGTTATGGCTTTAAAATAAAAGAGGGGAGATTTAGATTGTATGTAAGAAATTATCTACTGTGAAGGGGAAGAGACACTGTAATAGGCTGCCTAGAGAAGTTGTGTAAGTGTTCAAATCCATCCAAGTGTTCAAAATCAGATTGGATGGTGCTCTGAGCAATCTGGTATAGTGGAAAATGTCCCTACTCAAGGCAGAGGAATTGGAACTAGATGATCTTTAAAGGTCCAATCTAACCCAAACACTATATATATATATATATTTCTATGATTACAGTATTACTGTCATTGGATTCCATGCTAGACAAGATAAACTTCTACCTTTACAGATCTTTAACTATGTTTCTTTGTCATCTTGTGAGGACAATAGAAGTTAGTGGAAGAGTTTAAATAAATTAAAAAAGAGAGAAAAAAACCTGATGAACATCTGTTATTCCATAATGATTTAAGCTCCAAGTGTCCATGTGATGGTGGGAAATTCTGTCTTTTGGATAAACTACAAGACAGAAAAGATCAAACAGTATATGATCGACAAATATCACTGGGTCAGTCAAAACTGTTTCGAGATTTATGTTGTTTTATTAACTTTTGCTTGGCAGTACCCTAAAAAATGTATCAAAATAAATCAACAAAATCACAGAGTTGTTGGGATTGGGACATCTGGAGATCATGTAGTCCAAATCTCCTGCTAAAGCAAGTTCACCTAAAGATTGCAAAGGATTGCAGCCAGGCATGTTTTGAATATCTCCAGAGAAGGAGACTCCACAATCTCTCTAATCAGCCTGTTCAATGCTCTGACATCCCCAATATAAAGAAGTTTTTTGTCAGGTTCAGATGGAACTTCCTGTATTTCAGTTTTTGTCCCTTACCCGTTGTCCTGTGGCTGGGAACCACTGAAAAGAGTCTGGCTCCATCCTCTTTACAACCAGCCTTAGGATATTTGTATGTGTTCCTTATCTCAAGAAACAGAAGAAACATGAAAAACATATTTGAGGCACTATTAAAAAGAAAAAAATTGCTAATGCTGTCCATTTTGAGTTTTATATTATTTTTTCCTGTCCATTCTGACCATTATATATTTGAAATATAATTTAAATTGCTATCAATTAATCTTACATGCCAAGAGAGTAATAAGAAACTAATTTTCTTCATAAAGGAAAATAAATCAAATAAACCATCTAAACAGCAGAAGTAAGTTTTATTTTCATTATTCCTTTCTACAGCAGAATTGCACTGAATAAATCATGGATGCACTGCTGATGTGAAATCCATTCCTTACTACCTATTATTTTGTACAGTCTCTAATTCCCTTAAGTCATTATAAATAATTTCTCACCAATAACCTGTCTGTGGTTGTAGAAAACTGAAAATGTAATGCCATTTTTTCTTCTCCCCTTGAATAAACATCTGCCAACACTATATTAGGAACTGTTGGTTTTGTCATCGAAGGAATATTCCATTAACGAACTTTAAAATCACTCAATTTAATAATAATCAAAAATATATAGTTTTTTGGCAAGCCTAAAATAATATATTTAACAACATCATTGTAATTTTTAGTGACATGTCATAGGGTTAAAAAATATTCCAAATGTTTTAGACTTTGAGTTTACTAAGATGTTTGGTGATATTAATTTAAAATATGTGTGTTTCATCATCTGTTTATACCAGGCGAATTCGAAAATAAGTTGGAGGGGAGGGGAACCTCAATCCATCCCACAGTTTAAACACAAACAGTATAATGCCAATGCCAGTAAGATATTCCAGAACCTGGAAAGGGATTACAGGCCAACAGGGGGAAGAGCAGCACAAAGGGGTTCCCATTGCTCCAGCCAGGAGGTTGGATTCACTGGGGAAGCAACTTAGATGTATTTATGCAAACATATGTAGAACAGGGATGTCATTTTTCTGGGCTTGTGCAAAGCATTTGACACTGTCCTGCATTACATCCTTGTCTCTAAACTGGAGAGACTTGGGTTTGAAGGACGGACATGTTGGATAAGGAATTGGCTGGATGGTCACACTCAAAGAGTTGCGATCAACTACATGACATCCAAGCAGAGACCAGTGATGAGGCAACACTACTGGGACCAGCACTGTTCAACACTTTTTTCAGCAACATGGACAGTGGGAATGAATGCACACTTAGCTGGTTTGCTGACGACACCAAGTTTTGTGGTGTTGTAGACATGCTAGAAAGCAAGAGATGCCATTCAGAGGTACCTTGACAGACTTGAGAGCTAGGCCTGTGTGAATGTCCTGAAGATCAGCAAGGCCAAGTGCAAGGTCCTGCATCTGGTTTGAAGCAATCCCAATCAAAAATACGGGCTGGTTGTAGAATGGATTGAAACCAGCCCTGAGGAAAAGGATGTGGGTGTGTTGGTGTACTGGTTTGAAAGTGAACGAGAGGGAGAAATTAACCCCCACACAAATTCCTTGCAAGTTACTTCAAGTTGGAATTACAGTTTAATAGAAAGATTACAATAAATGCAACGATAGAGAAAAACTAGCATAAAATCACAAAGTCAGAGTACAACCTGGCACCTATTGGTCATGGTGATGGTCACAGTCTGACTAAGCAGTGGTTGCAATGCTGTCAAAATGACAGCTGCGCTCAAAAGCAGCCGTCCTGTGGAAGGTCTGGTTCTCTTCTGGATGTCCAGTGGCGGTGGTGGTGATCCCAAATCCCAAAATATCCAGATTATTTACAATCAGGAATGTTCAGTACTTTCCCTAGGGCAGGGAGTTTCGAAGAGGGATGATGTAGTCCTACAAACCATAGGATATTTTTGGGGTCCTTGATGGTCATTGCAGCCATCTATGCTGCTCGTACCTACTCAGCTCATTATGGCATATTAGCAGAGACAACCCCCTCAGGATGGGTGGGACTGTTCTGCTGCATCCCTGGTGAGAATCATCAGGGCTGAGTCATTGGTGGTTAGAAAAATAAACATTACCCTGCCTCACAGGATTGCCTCTTTTTCCTTATCTCATTTAACACTCAGACTGCCTGAGGGTTGTGGTGTGTACTGGGCAGCTGTTGCAAATGACCCACCACTAATAGTTCCTCAGGAATAACGTAGATGGTTGTAGGATACGTAGTTTGGTTACATACATATCAGAACTCTTCCTCCTGTAACCACGACGGTTGGTTGACAAGAAACTCAGCATTTCCTGGTAATGTGCTTTTTCAGCCCAGAAAGCCAGCTGTATCCTGGGCAGCATGCAAAGATTCATGAGAAGAAGTTCAAGGGAAGTGATTCTGCCTTACTCTGTTGTCAAGAGATCCCACGTGGAGTACTGTGTTCAGTTCTGTGACTCCCAACATACAAAACACATGGACACATTGGAATGAGTCCTGAGGCAGGGTACAAAAATGATCAGAGGGCTGAAGCACCTCTCCTGAAGACAAACTGAGGGAGTTGGGATTGTTCAGCCTGAAGAAGACTTCAGGGAGCCTATAGCAGCCTTCTGGTACCTAACAAGGACATGTAAAAAAGCTGGAGAGGGACTGTCTGCAATGGCATGTACTGGTAGGACAGGGGGTTATGACCTTAAACTCAGGGATGTTTAGATTAGATATCAGAAATAAATTCTTATTGTGATGGATAAGACACAGAAGCAGGCTGCCTAGAGATATTATGGTTGCCACGTCTGGAAGTGTTCAATAAAAGGCTGGATGAGTTTCTGAGCAGCCTGGTCTATGATTTTGAAAAGTATAGCTTCCCAGAGGCTATAAAAATCCCTGCCACACTTGTACAAGACATAGGACCCCATTTATCAATTTTTATGCAAGAAAATCTTATTTAGTACAATTTTTCAGTAAATACTGGAAGATATAAGGCATTATTAAAAACCCCATGGAGAATGTAACCATTTTAACAGAAACCTGTTGATTTGCCAAGGGCAAAAGTCGGCACCTTTAAAAAAATCTCTTGGATGCAGACATTTAAACATCAGAAAAACAGCTTTAAAATCTAAGGATCAGATCTCTCAAGTAATAAATGCATGTCAGTACATGAGGTACAGATAAGCAGGTCTAGATGAAACACATTTAGCTAAAATTGTCATGTAGGCAGGATTAAAAAAATAAAATCCCAAGGTATTTTTGGTCAGCAGAAAGTACAACTAAGAAAAAAGCCAAATTTCAAAGCATTACATCTGAGCTAAGAATTCTGATAGAACAAACCCAATGATGTGATTGGGAGTAGCAAAACATCCATTTTATCAGTACAAAGTTAAAGTGTATACTACTGAAGGAAATCTGTGTCAGTCACAGTGGAATAGCACCAACACCAAAATGAAATTTGACATTGTGACTCTGAGTTAAGATGATGACACTGCAACAAAAGTACTTTCCTTACTGTACTACATATGTTATTTCAGATTTACATTTACTCTTTTCTTTAAAAACTTGAGGGTCTGCTATTGAAAGGGTACCTTGCAAACATAGAAAAAAAGCAAAACAGGTATCGGTCATCTTCTGATACTCACACAGATGGGAAGAACTGTTCTGATGTACTGCTGAGTATGTTGTTGCATTTAAATTTATATTAGTTATTTCTGGGTTTACTATTTCTCATTTAGAACTGCACTTGAGTTTGATGCTATGATGCAAGAATGACATGTATTTTTATCCATAATAATATCTTCGCTTTACACATATTTACTCTATTTTCAATAGTCTACTAATAAAAACCCCAAGTAAAAAAGGCAGTGTGTTAATTAAATTATTTTAATAGATGTATAGCATCAAATTTTGGATTGTAGAATTTCAGAGTTTATACTATCTCATTTGTCATAATTACATTTGCATGACATAACAGATTAACTAACTTCTGTTTACTTCTGGAAGAACTTAGGTTGGGTTGGTGTCAACTACACTGCTCAGTTTTGTGTCATCTGCAAATTTGCTGAGGGGGTACTCAGTCTTGCTGTCTATATCATTGATAAAGATATTAAAAAGCACCATCCCTAAATGAAGCCCTGATGGGTACCACTCATCATTGGCCTCTATCTGGACATAGAACCACTGACCACAGCTATCTAGGTGTGCCCCTCCAGCCAATTCCTTATCCACTGAATGGTCCACCCTTCAAGTCCATGTCTTCACAATTTGGAGATAAGGATGTCATATGGGAGCATGTCAAAGACCTTACAGAAATCCACGTAGATAACACTGACTGGTCTTCTCTCATCAACCATTGCAGTCATTCCATCATAGAAGGCGACCAAATTAGTGAGAAATGACTTGCCCTTGGTAAAGTTGTGCTGAATGTCTCAAATCATCTCTTTGTCTTGCATGTTCCTGAACATTGCTTACACAAGGATCTGTTCTCTAATCTTCCCAGGCACAAAGATAAGGCTCACCACCCTGTGGATCCCCAAGCCTTCCTTTTTCCATTTTTTAAAATAGGAGTGGCATCTCCTGCTTTCCTGTGTGTGTCGGTGGCTATTCAGCTCCTTCATGTCTCAAACCTCCTCAATTACAGTAGGAGGGACATTGGTCTTCCAAATCCTACCTAGAGGTTCAGGGACTTCAGAGACATGGGAAGCCTGATTGCCAGTGAATACTGAAGTCAAGAACTTGTTAAATGTCTCAGAGGTCTTTGTGTGTTTTCACCAGTTCTCCCTCATTTGTACACTCTCTTTGGCCTTTCTTTTCTGACTTATTTACTTAGAGAATCCCATCTAGAAACCAATGGTCATGGACCTAAGTCTGCCAGAGGTCAAGAACCATTTGGACTATGCTCTCAGGCACATGGTATGATGTTTGGGGATGTCCTGTGCAGGGCCTGGAGCTGGACTTGATGATCCTTGTGGGTCCCTTCCAATCCAGGAAATTCTATGACCCCTTTTGTTATTTCTCAGATCCCTTACCAAGTCACATTCCATCTGTACCATAACTTTCCTGATCCAAACTCTACACATCCACTGTACTCTTCCCCAGCCACTTGTCTCTGCTTCCAACGGCTGTGCATTTCCTTCTTACTCATCATTTTGAGGAGCAGGTCCTTGTTTATCCATGCCAGTTTCCAGGCTGTGCTGATTCATCTCCTACAGACCAGGATGGAGAGTTCTTGTGCTCTAAGAGAAGTGTCCTTAAATAGCTGACTTTTTTGGTCAGCTCCATTTCCCCTAAGAACAGTTTCATAGGGTATCTCATCTATTAATTCTTTAATTAAGCTGGAATTTCACTCATCTAAAATTCAGGGCCCTGACTTTTTTTTTGCCAGGCACATGTTTCTCAAGACTACAAACACAAACAGGCCATGGTCACAACAGCTCATCTTGCTTCCAATCTTAACTCCTTTCATGAGCCTATTTGCTTTGGTGAGCCCCAACAGATGTAAAAGTAGATGTATACATATAAATTTGTGCATGTGTAACATGTAAATTGCATATCAAAAGTTCATTTAAACACCAAAAAAATTCATGTAATTTTATAGGTCCAAGTTAGAACTTGCATTTCTTTCAAGTGCCCTTTAAAGTTAAGTTAAATGCTAATTAAACTTCCACTTTTTCTTACCAAGTATTCTTCAACTCACTAATAAAGATCAGTAGAAATTTTTATGATTAAGAAGCCAAAGACCTACAGACCTACAAGTATTTTATAAATAGCTTACATTTCCATTGAATTTTTTCTGCTTTTCCAGTGTTAGTAATTCAAATAGCCTTTGCTCTTTAGAGTAATTTCTATGTATGCGAAGTAGAAAGAAAAACTCAAAGAATTATCACCCTTGTTTTTTTTTACACCAGTAACACAGCCTTGTCTTTATCTGAAAGTGGAGCAAGAAGCTCTCATAAGTGCATAATTTCTGCTTTGACTGAGATAACTATTAACAGGATTGTTTCCTTGTGAAAACATCCTTTAAATGCCTGGATGATAGAAGGGAGTATCTCTACAATGGATGGGGTCTGTATGACATGGTGAGCACGGGTTGGAGTCCTGTTCAGTGCCACAAGAATTTTACATTGCTGCAGCATCTGAAGGGATATAAAAAGATCTATGATTTTCTCTTCTTATAACATTAGCTCTAATAAATATCATTTTAAATGACACTCTAGAGTCTTAGGGAATGTCTTACGAGAATCACGATGAACCAGCACCTCCTGCTGCAAAACACCTCTCCAAAGGTGTTGGGTGGACTCCACAAAGCCATCTCTTCTCCAGGCTGAACAAATCCAGGTCCCTCTGCCTCTCTTAAGGGATTGGCATCCTTCAAGACTCCTGCCCAGTTCAGGGCTCTCTGCTGAAATCATTCCAATTTATCAGAATGTTTCCTGGACTCATTTGTCCAAAAGTGGATACTGTATTCTAAATGTGCTCTCACAGATGCCAGGCACAGGGCCTAAGAGAGTTTGTTGAAGACTAAGACAAAAAAAGCATTGAGTACCTCAGCCTTCTTCACCCACTGTCACTAAATGACTTATCCCATTTAGAAAGTGGCTTAGAACACTACTTGCTTAGCCTTTTACTGCTAACATCACAGCTGAGGCTCGTGTTTCCTTGATGCTCTCTGAACACTTTAAATTACAGCATGTTATGAAAGACAATAAAGAAACAGTCCAATAATATTAAATGTTGGAGGCTAAATATTTTAAGGCTTGTTTAACAAAATATTAAATAAATAAAACTGATTTGCAGAAGAACTAAATCACTACCACTGGAGTCAGTGAGCATTTTAATGGTCATTTAAAAGATTATTTGTTCTGTCGTTGTGTTAAGAAAAAATTATAGTAGTTTATCCTCCTATTAGCTTGTTATTAAGGAAAGATAATGTCCTAACCAGACAATACAAGGGAAATTTTTCTACTAATAGGATTCATCTCACCAATATTTACCCCATTAATTTAACCACCAAGACTATGATAGGCCTCCTGCATAGAGCAGAGAGAAAAAGGCACCTTTTGAGAAAGTATCAAATACATAAGATGAACTGTTGTTCTTGCTCTTTCTCATAATGACAGAAGGAGCCTGAACAACTAATTTACACTCAGCAATAAAATTTTAGATACGGAAAGTTAAGTATGACCTAGTCTAGTAAAATTCAATCACAACACCATTCTAGTCATAGACAAGCATCTTCTTGTTTTTCATTCTCTTGCCTTCTATATTTTCTAAAATACTGATATTATTACCTCCAGTACTGATATGATGTGAGATGGAAAACTGCAGAAAACCAGAAAAATTATTTCTGATTTCAGAAAGATTTTATATATATTACATATAAAATATATAATATAATATAATATTTTCTTTAACATGAAATATTAAAACTGTTTCTAACTCTAAAAACAATTAATAACGCAACCATATGATTTCTCCTTTTTTTTTGAAAACAAGCAAAAGAGACTAATTTCAGAGAAGTTTGGAAGTATTGTAAAAAGCAGAGTGACTTAGTGAAAGTATTATCTGTACCAGGAGTTGTTCTAGCTTTGTGCTTAGAATATAAAAATATTTGCAGGAATAAAAAATTCTGGTTTTATTTAGTCTTTTGATTTTTTTCAACTTCTTTCTAGTTGAATATTTCATTTTCTGATCTCTTTAAAGTGGTCCAGGAGTTGCAAGATAGTATCAGCTGATAAAGAATGTAAGTCTATTACTCTATGTATATCTATGTCTGCTGGCAACAAGATGACAAATGGACAGGAATTTAGTCTCTGGAAGTTCAATAAGCTGGTATTGTCCTGTCATTGCAAACTGTTTACCACAAACATCCTCTACATCTATCACCCAGACCCAGCCTTTGCATGATTCTAATTCTACCGATGTTGAAATCTGAAGCCCTTTGTGAGTCATTTATCACACTTATTAAAATGTTCCATTGTGGATTAGAATAGCAATTCACTATTACTTCAGAATGCTGCCCAAGGGCTATTCTATGCAGGAAATTCTAATGCTTTATTGAAACAGTGGTTTGGTATTAATAAATGATTCTTTGCAAAGGCACTATGCTTTCAATTGTGAAAAATGATGCTGGCATTTCAAAGCTGCCATCACTGCCCAGTATTATGCAAATCCCCTTACTTATTACTGCATTTAAATCTGGCCTAAATACTTCACAGTTAATATTTTAACAAGTATATGTCAATGGGATTATATAGAAAACTGTAAGTAAGGAATGGTTTTCTGCTTACTGAACTATAAAAAGGAGTTCAGTCCTTTGGAACATAAGTGATACTAACTTAAATAGTATCCAAGGGGATAAATATCTTTTCCCTGTTAAAATGACATAAATAGAAAATATTTCATTATTATTTTCCTAAAAAGTTTAATCTTGTTTTTTCCAAAGCTTGAAAACTCAGTGGGAGCAAAATAAGCCTATGAAAAAGATTCTGAATCATGTGAATTAATTAACTCTTTAAGTGATTGATTTACTTTACAAATACATTATGGTAACAGTAGATCTAAGGTGGACAAAAGATTACTATTTAGACATTTATTTTATCTAAAATATGCTGTGCAGCCTGACCTTTATTCATGTACAAAATGTGTGTTCATTCAGCACTATGAATTTATTCATATACTTAGCTGAATGACACCTGTTCCTTTTTGCAGACTGTCCTGGGGTGACTTTCTGGTGTTGTATCTTATTTGTATCCCCATCTGTCTGTTTACCCCAGAAATAAGTTCTGCACTTTTAAAACTAGATCTGAGAGCAAAGCTGGGGAGAAGGACAAGGGGTGGAAATGTCTGGGGCGGATGTATTCAAAAACATGAAGAGCTTTCAGCTTTCCTTCTCATGGACTGTGTTGTCTGCAGCATGGACAGTGGGAGAGAGCTCTCCTTTGCTTTTGGTTAGATTTTTTAGCTAGCTGAGGCAGAGAAGTTCCCTGGACTGTGGCTTCTCTTTTCCTTGGCACTGATCAGCCTTGCTTTGGACCAAAAATCCAGCAAAACCGGGAGCTCATTCCTGTGGCCCACCGGGGCCTGGGACACGGCATTTTCCAACGTAGGAGGGGCTGATAAGAGACTGAGCGAGCAACGCTACACCCCATGACAAGGACTTTCTGAATTTTCCATCTCTTCAGAACAGCAAGAGGTTTTATTGTTAAATATTATTTTTTTTTTCATGTTTGTAAACACTTTGCTTGTTAAATAAACAGGTTTTACCAAATTTTCTCCAAGAAGATTATTCTCCCAATCTGCCTGGGGAGGGGCCACTGAAATCTGCGTTTTCAGAGGACACCACTTTAGAAGTTGCTGCCCAAAATTTGCCCTAAACCAGAACACAGACCTAAAGTCCCCTAATATTGCTTGCTGACTTTGCTTGTGGAAGGTGTACAGAAAAAGCTGTGACTCTTTAAAAGATTACTCCTATATATACTTCATTTGGAAAAAAAAAATACTTCAGCAGTTAGGATATAAAATCCAGCTTTCAAACTCTGAAACTAATTTTTTTTCTGCAGTCTTTTCTTGTACCGCATATATGACTGAATAATTTATATAGAGATTTTCAAGACCACTTACATAACTTTCATGTTCCACACATCACTTTTGTGTCTTGCTCTTATTTTTAAAATGAGATCAGTAGCACATCTCTATCTCACAAGTGCTTCAAGAATAAATATTGTAAGTGTTCTGAAGGTTTCAAACACTATATGTAAGCAGTATAAAAATACCTAGGATCAATAGAACCATAGTAACTTAAATGAGACTGCAATTACTTAAACTCCTTCCAAAAATGTGTGAAAAATTATTCATTATAGCCCTCATTCATCACAAGTACTTTCAAAATGTGAAGATCATGGAATATGCCGCTGCAATGTGTTCTTTGAGATGAGTTACAACAAAATTTGTCTTGAGGAATTTTCATATGCAAATGACATTTCAATGACTGAAACACAGAAGTCAAATTCTCAGTATAGCCATTCTGAATCATTATTTTAATCCAAAAATACAAATATTATGTGTATACCTCATAATCAAGATAGCCTATGCATAAATATATCTGCTTTATGTGATTTACTTTTTACATCAAGTGACAAATACTATTTTTCTCAGTCAGAAATATGTATCTCCAATAAGAATATGTCATTACTAAAGTGCAAAGGTAGAATAAGAGAAAATCCCGTTAGCTGTTAGATGACCGTCTTTGTAGCATGGTAGAAGTTTGGAAATACGGATGTGTAAGGCCATGAAAGTTAAAAAGCTGAGCAAACAAGGCTCTTAAATTTATGAATAACATTGTATTTAAATAACAGAAATGAGAAGTTAAGAAATCATAAGTAAGACTTTAATCTTCAATTCTTACCCCTTACTGTGGGTATGCCTTTTTGAACTTTTAAGAAAATATATATAACTTTAAAAAAATTACCTTAAAAAATAGCTGAAATTTTCTGCAGATCAAAAATATTATTTAGTTCCCATTGGAGCAAGCGAGAAGACTGTGCTGTCCTCAGCTTGCCTCTAGCCAGGACTTAAACACTGGCATTGTGCACAAATGAATTGTGCCGCAGGACTTCTACTGGAACCAAGCAGACAGCCTAGGTCATGGGTTAAGCATGGGGAAAAGCACTTGCTTTAACTGCCAAGTGCCTTGGATATTGGAATCTTCTGAAAATGCCAGAAAAAGAAGAGAGACATTGATTAATAAAAATCCAAAAGCTGCACAACAACAGGAATATTTAAGAAAATGGGTTATTTGGTGAGTACCAAATAAGCTGAGACTGAATGCTGTATTTTGTTTATGCAAACTACATTTCTTCAAGGGAGTGATTGGACCAGCAGAAGAATCTCTGCTGCCATACTGTACTTAAACTCTCATGACAGATATGAGGAACTCTGAAACGACAGCTTGGGCACAGAGAAAAGCCCTGTACCTAGCAGCTTTTTAAACCCTAAAATTTGCCTTGGCTTTACACAATAATAGTATTAAATGACAATCTTAGTAAATCTGTTGTTGGAAACATTAAATATATTAATTTTGCATTTAGCTTTTAATATTTGTGGTCTACATCTGACTTTCAATACTGCTTGAATTATTATTGGGGAAATAGATTTTAATTTTATTTTGAACGCATTTAATTGTGCTTTGAATTGAAATGCCAATTAGTGAGAAACCTCTATGATGTCCTGCTGTTACACTTAAAAACATGCCTTTGTGATCCAGACAATGTCCTATTGTGAATAAGAGATGATACTTACTTATATGTTTTCCAGTTTTACCAATGCTTAAGAATTTTGAAAGTTAACTACCCTAATTTGGTCAGATCAGTGGTCTACATCAGTCTTATTCCCCCCTGCAGACAGAAGGATACTATATGTATTTCAGAAAATGGCAAGAAGTGGCATTTAGGCAGAGCAATTAAATCCAGCTTTCTTCTGAAGATCATTCTTCATGGAATCCTCCAGATGTTGGATCAAAGTTCTTTGCAAGTTATTTCCTATACCTAATCTTTTTATTGACAGTCAATGGATTTGTCCACCAATTAGTTTAGTTTTTCTGAACCTGCTGATAACCTTGGTGTTCATGACCTGGGTTGGACACAGGTGCTGAGGAATGCAGCCAGTGCCAGTAGCTCAGTGTGCTGCTGCAGGGGGAGCTGCACATGGAGCTCTGGGTGGCAGGACCCTGAGCAAAGAGGCCTTGAGCTGCTGATCCTTTGCATAGCAAAGGGCACGGGGATCTGTGCCCCAGCCAGGGCCCCTCCTTGGCAGGACCAGCTTGAGCCATCTCTGTGTTACTGTGCAGTGAATAAATTGCTTTATGGAATGAGGTATATAAGGTTGTGCCAAAGGAAAACTGGAGTCAAACAGGTAGGAAATCTGGCCTGAGTGCATGTGAGTGAAGTGTGTAGGGAGAGAAGTGAGGCACTTGTTGGCTCACTGAAGCTGCTTGCTGTGAAGGTGCTTTGGTCCCAGCAGTTGAAGTCTCAGGCACTGGGAGTGTGACTGGCTGAGTCCTGTGAATGGTCAAACTGGGAAATTTCCTTAACTGCAGGTTACAAAATTCACAGCTATGTATGGAAAGAAATATTTTACCTCTTCCAAAGGTCAAAATGAGGGACCAAAAAATACTTCAGATAACGAGTTTGGCTATAGGATGGGCAGAAAGCTCCAGGATGGGCAAGTTAGGACTGCTACGTGCAGAATTACTAGCTAGAATTACTAGCTTTGTTAAAATAATATATTTTAGCTACCTGTCTTCATCTAGTTTTTATCTAACCTCACTTTTATTTGTTTGACTCATTCAGATACTCGACTTCAAGGTCAGAAACTGATACGTTTCTGATTAGAATACTTCACACTTACCCTATAACTGTATGTCATTGCTACTAGCTATGCAGAAAAGACAGCATTTTTGCTTTTAGCAAAAGCCTAGGGAGTTTTTTTCTCTTAAATTTAACTCTGGGTTATTTCTGACCTTGTTATGGGTGTTGCATTTTATATTCGCAGATCCCTTATACCTTTTTTACTGCTGTCTGTTCATAATTTGGTGCTCTTCTGTGAGGAAGCTTAACTGATTTCTATTTTTTCTTTTATTCATCTACTAGAATATTAGCTTTTTTAATGCAGGCTAGTTATGGTTCCACTGATAAGGTGAAGTGCTAAACTATTTCTTTGAATCTTTTAAAATAATGCTTTTAGAAAATACATGTTCACAGAAGTGCATAGAAAAGTCCTGTCAGACACATTTTACTCTGGCAAAATGAAATTCTGGTAAAATCTAAATGCTTCACAGAACTGCATTGATTTTTCTATTACTTAAGTTTTGGAAGAAAACAAATCTAATGACAAAATACGTCTAATGTTTATGGCTTTGAAATTAAAGTGTTAAATTATATCACTTTGAAATAATCATCCATATATTCATGGTAATACAGTTTTTATAATATTAAAATGAAACATTTAAAAAGTACCAAAGATTTTTTAGCTGGAGAAGGAAACTCATGATTATTTATAATCCTGCTGTAAGTCAGATATAATAAGTGTTAAAATCTTGAATTCCTTTATTTGAATGAAATTTATGTTGCATGTACAACTGCATTCCAGTCAAAATTACTTTACTTTTATCTTGCCCTCCATTACTTTCTCACATTTTCCCTTTTGTCTGCTACCTGTCATCATACAATAGAGTTCCCAGCTCTGTTACGCCAAATGTTTAATTATATCTTCTGGTTTTCTTTGTAAAACAAATTAATAATAATGGGTGTAAAGGACAACTGTATGAACTTTACTATTATTTATCATCCACAGCAGTGCCATGGGTATGTAATGAACATGTGAATTTTTGGAAAAGAAAACAATAAAGAGGTTAGCAAAATGAAACTTTTTTTCTATGTCTTATGCTTTCACCTCTTGCAGAGATCATTTTAGGTAACAAATCTGTCTTTTCTTTTCTGTCTCTCATTGGTTTAAGAATTCATTTCGAGAATATATCTGTCTGTTTTCTTCTCCTTAAATAGTATAAGGGCTCATTAAAACTGGATTTGCCTGTATTTTTTCTTGTATCACAATACAGTACCTTATTTAAATTAGAATGTATACTTCCTTCTTCCTAGACTCCCTTCCAAGACTTCAACCATAGAATGAATGATTTTTAAAGGGTAATCTTACCATTTTTAGTACATAATAGGCCTAAATTCTGAAACAACTAAGAAACTAAAATAACTTGCTTCATAGCACACAGGGATGGCATACTGCAATACAAATCACTGTCACTTCTCTTCCATTCTCCCTCCTGTAGTATCATTGCTCTTTATATTAAAAATATCTGCAGAAAAATCTCTCTTTCAGTGACAGTGTAAGGTAAATGAGATTAAAGAACACACCACACACACACCTGTTTGATGGGGGGAGTAGACTGATTATTCAATTTTAGCTTTGTTTTTTCCTATGTTTCCCTTTTTATTCAGATAGCCTTTCAAGTGTCCAACAATGTTGCAAGCATTTTATATATTACAAGGTATAGCTGCTGCTGTTGTGACCTCTTGTGCCCCAAACCAAGGTCTAGTAGAATAATCATGAGCATATGATGTCACCTGAATCCAGATTCCTATCTCCTTGGACCATCTCAAGCAACTCCTGTTCCTTTTGTTTTTCTCTTGTTCTCCCTTCCCCCTGTTAGAGAAATAGCATTCTTATTTTCTTCTTATTCCTTGAAAAGCATTGTAAAAATCACACCTTTAGGAAGAAAATTGTCATTAGAAAAATTTCACTTTAGAAAATCTGAAACCATTCTTCAAGATATTGCCTGAGCCATACTTGCAATCATCAGTTTACTTTCAAAGAACACAGGTTAAGGCCACTACCTACTCCTTCCCTGATATTGTATCTAAAAAACTGTGGGCAGCTTTTATATAAGCAAAAGGAATTGTGCTTTGTTTTTATGGATAGGATTGGGTAGTTTTGAAACATTATAGAAGATTTTTCTGCTATATTCCAAACCCAGCTAATCAAGTAACTTAAATTTCAAGTAATACAAGAACTGCTTCATTCTTGCTATCCACAACTGTGGAAATAAACTGGTTTGCTTTCCTTCTTTGTTGCTCCCTGAGAGACATTTAGGAGATTATCTGTCTGAAACAGGGAATTTCTGCCTCAGCACAGGAGAGAAAAGCATACATATTGCTGAAGCAAATGGATTTCTAGGAGGGAAGGAAAATCTGTTAGCTCGTAAGTTTAGGAAATAGGGAATACAAGTTAATAAGCTTAGGGGGTAAGAATATATCCTGGGAGCAAACAGATTTATGAACACCTGCCATGGAAGGATTTGTGAAAGCGGATGAAACACATTAAAAATGATGATGGATGAGGAGTGTGGTAGAGGTAGAACAATGGGGAAGAGCTTGGGTTCCTAACATCATATTTAAAGATAAACCAACAGCAGATTCCTAAAGAAAGATGAGATGGATAAATATTACAATGATGTATATACATACATATAAAAAAAATACATATATACATGGAGAATATTAATGGGGATAAAAGACAATATAAAAAATGAAAATATAATTTTCAGCTTAATTAAAACTTTAGGAGACTGAACAGAACATTTCATATTTACCTAGTCCAGCTAAAATAATATTTCCACTCAACATCCAGCATAAAAGAGGAGCTGCATTAATAACACATTTATATCTGTCAAGCAAAAAAAAAAAAAATTACCATTTATCCCTTTCTCTGTCTGTTATTCTCTCTTACCCGTGTGGTTTTGGATCCTAAAATCAGGGATGCCAGTCTTTGCATGGGGAATGGGAAATAAGCAGACTACAAGAGGCATTGGCCAGGTCTGCAGAGAAGAGAGATGCTCATGGGGAAGCTCTCTATGTCTCCAGGACTGGAATCCATTTTTTTATTGGTTTTATATCATCTCAGGTCATAGTCTGTTTCCTTTGCATGTTTCCCAGCCACAGATTGCACAATAGCATCCCAAGACACAATACAAAAAAATATTACATGTTGTTTAATGACAATTTTGATAAGTCACAGGGGCAGTGACAATGTTTCAGCAGAAACAGTTGAAGCAGCGCTTAGCTGGCCACCAGTCAGCTGTTTTATTAATTTAGTATAAAAATGAAATAATATATTTTATTATACAAATTAAAAGAAGTGCAGGCCAAGGCAATCCCTTTTACCAGCAATGGCAAAAGTCCTGTTTATTGGGGTACATTATACATTATCACATATGAGGTGTATATTTGCATAGAAAGGACATAAAATTAGAGTTCAAAAAGATTGATGGCTCTGTAATATATTTTATTTAGATTGCGTGAATGACTGTGAAATACTGAAATGAGGTCGAGACAGCAAGAAAATCAAGTAGGTAAACACTAACAGTTTTCAACATAGTTTGAGCTTAAAGCTTTCCCATGCTGTCTGTGTTCTCCCATATTTACTATTTTTCTTAATTAAAATTTTGGAAATTTCAATTTTAATTTTATAGTTACATTGGTTCATAAAAGAATATAATATTTCCTCATGGCAGCATAGCTTTATACAGAGGTATATTTTGTATATTTCTTCTTCTAGGTAGAGTAAATAATGTTTTATTAATTGGAAGAATCTTTTTCAGTAACAACCTAATCATTCAGATCTATAGGCAACATCTTCCTTCAAGATGTTTTAAATTACAGATTAGGTCACATTTTAAAAAGATTTTATTAATCCTCCATTTTGTTTATATAGAAAAAAAAAAAAAGCCAGAATATTATTATAGTTCAAGGATCTAAGAAAAACATTGGGCACCAAGGATTATCTGGAGTTTTAATGGCCCTGCCTGCTTCTGTAGTTCTGCAACATCATTTAAGAGGGCAAGTGGGAAACAGGAAACTACCTGTATGATTTAAGAAATAGGCCGTGGTTGGGAACACAGGGCTTCTGTTGGTAAATAATGCAACAGAAAAGCCTTGCACAAAGCCTCATGAACAAAATATGAAACAGCTGTGATTGTGCCACTTTCACGGCCAACTTTGATGCTTCAGTTCAGTTCTGTCTCCTCGAGTCCATGTAGGCAAAGTCTAGGTGTCACTGAAAGTCAGTCAGATGAAGGGCTCTCAGCTTTGGGATAGAATGCAAGTGGAATGAGTGCTTCAGAAGGGAGTCTTATGTAACCTGCACAAGACATAACTTAAAGTGATGTCTAGTAGTTTTGAGCACTCTAGAAGGATGGTTAGAGACAGTTTAGGTTTTGAGACAGAATCAGTTCTAAAACTTCTCAAAATCTCTGGAAGAAGTGGGAAATTGTTCCAAAATTACCCACAGGCTAATAATAATGCCTTTTATAGAGAAAGAGATTGTTATCTTTTCTCTTTTAAAATTTCTGTGTAAAGGTTATGTTTCAGTCCCTAGCAGATGATTAAAAAACTGTTAGCAAACAGTAAGGCAGAAAGACAAATATAAAGTTGTTCTCAGCCTCTGGTGTTTAAAGTAGACTTTTTTTTACCTGTCTAGCAATTTCTTTTTCTTAATTATCCCACTTTTCTCATCTCGCCCATTTTTTTTCTCCACTATCAAACTACATGATCTCATAGAAGACAATCAAGACTAACCAATCAAAAAAGCAAAAGGAGAGCAAGATAAAGCTAGAACATGAATGCAGTGAGCTGGTTGAGATGTTGAGCCTGGAGGAAGTTTTCCAATTACAGTTCTTCAAATAATTTTCCTGCATCTGTATTAAATATTTTTGAATAAAAATGTAGGTCTGGGGCTATGACCTAGATACAGTGTCACAAAAATCTCCTGATCTGGCCATTGCCTATGTGCTCTCTCTTCTTTCCAGCAACTCTCAATTTGTTTTTGATACCCACAGCACTATTTTAACAGTAATTGTGAATATCTCTCCATTTCCACACTGTCTCTAGCACTAAGTTTGGAATCACTTACAAATCATATTTTTACTGCAGACTAATGGCCAAAACTCTTAGGCATGGCCATGAAGAGGTTGCAGCTACAGCTGTGTAAAATACAAATATATAATTTTTATTGTAATCAAGAAGCATGTTTCATTATTAAAAAATCAAATTAATTCCTATGTATGTTTGTAAAATTCTTCTTAAATTCATTTACATTCATGATTAAAATCATATATTCATTTTCTCCTCTTTTTAAGGGACCACATAGAAACTTTTCCTCCATTATAAATGAAATGTGCTATGTTGAAATATATTTTCCATAAACAAATCCAAGAGTTCACTTCCTCTTCATCTATGACTAAACTGAGTCCTGATGGAGCTTCAGGAAGAAGGAAAAACATATAATACTTTAAAGGATGAAAATACTGATACAATTTTTAAACAGATGTTTCAAAATCACTGCTTAAGCTAATGAAACCTTGATTTTTATTCAAAATAACATTCTTACACTTCAAAAGTATCTCCAGGTTTTAGAGCCAGTTAGACCAAATTATGAGATTTGAAAAAAATCAAATTTCATTATAAGTGTCTATGGGTTTTAAGGATGAATTTTCACCCTAGAATAGAAATCTATTTTTGAGATCTATATCAACTGTAGATTCCACCATTTTCACCACACCACCCCACAAATATATATTCATATATGGTGCCATAAAATATTGTATTTGAAGCATAATGAACATCTAAAGCTATGATAGAAAATTCTCTCAGCTTAGTGAGCCCAGAAATGACAAGAGATGCAGTAGCTGCCTGTTTTGAAACCTCTTGAAAGCAGAAAACTTCATAAATTTATTTTTAATGACACTTAACATTTTGGGTTACTGCTGAGTACTCCTTTCTATGCAATTTAAATAGTACGAGATTATCAATTCCCATTAAGATTTTCTAATAAATTTTGCAGCATTTATCCTTTTTCAGCTCTCCACTGAAACATAAACAACAGAAAAGATGAAATAATATTTCATTTCACCAAGTAAATTTGGACTATCATTACTCAGATTGATATACCTCTCAAGATATTGTGACTTATTTGGTAGCAAAAACAGATGAAAAAAAAAAAAAAAGATGAGGATGCCTTGTAGAAATATATAATTTGGGTACAATAACCTCTTAAATATGCCTGAAGGAGGAAAAAAAAAGAATGGTAGATTTTAGTTCAATTTTGAATTGGAGGATAATGCTAAATCATATCTGCCCCTCCTTAGGATAATGTTTTTTGGAAGTATAGGGGTTTATACATTTGGTTCTCATGGATTTGCACAGTTAGGTGTGAAAAATCTTTGGTAACAAGAAAATGGGATATGGTATATAGTATATTTAGTATATATATAGTATATTTAGATGCCTGTTTGCAAAAACCTCTTATCTACTGTAAGCAAAAGACTTTTATTTTTGAAATTATTGATATATCATATCTTGGAGAAATATGTTGCTTATTATTGTAACAAAGAGCATGAAGTCTCACTAGCTGTCTTGCAAAGTTTATGCTTACTGCAATCTATGCATATTGAAGCACATTATTACCATGTATTATTAAACACAATGCAAAAAAGTCTAAACATAATTCTCAACTTTGCAATTCTTTTGTACCAATTTATAGAACCTAAGAGAAAATGTTACAACTCCAGTGCTCTGATCTGCAAAGCACTGACATGCACATAGTAAAAAGGATAACAGAAATTATTTTCTCACATACATTCAGATTGCATTTTCTCAAAACCTAAGAGTCACTGAACCATTCCCCTCATCTAAGTGCAATTTATACAACAAACAAAGCCTGAAATTGTTTTAAGTGAAACTGCATCTTTTATCAACAATTCTTCTGAGAAACAGATATGAAAGTAGATATACATTCCGACCTGTTCTGAGAGAGAGAAAAGAGAGCTTCAGTCAAGAAATATGTAGTTTTTCATTGTAAAAACTAAACAAATAAAAAAAGGAGATCTATTTGTCTGGCATATAGAGGCTACCAAACTCGAGAATCTTGTTTCATGAATAAATTTGGCAAAATAAACCCCTTTTATTCTACTGATATTTTTCACATATGGCAAGTATGATAACAGAGTATTCAGGGAGAGCAAAATTCATTATAAAATTCCAAGATATGTTTGCAAACATTTTTCCCCTTTATAATTTACATACCTTCAATTATAAGTAAGATAATTACCAGCTACTGCTCTAAATTTGGACATCTTCCAGATACTATTTATCCTCACTGAACTATTCAAACTACAGTTGAGAATGTTCTTAATGCTGAACATAGATCATTTCCATTTGTAGTCAAAAATTCAGAAAAGTTAGAACCACAGCAAGCAGCAGCTATATTTGGTAAAAAACTCTGCATATGAATACAAAATGTGTAGTTTATGTATCCAATAAAAATCTTGCATTCATTCACCTCTCACCAGCAGTTTACAGATCTTTCTGGGTAAGGTAAAGGCAAAGGTAACAAACGTGTCTTATCCAGCTTGCTTCCAGTGAAAATAATAAGAAAAAATATCATATTTATAAATATTCCAGTTCAAATCTTCCAGCAGTACCTGTGAGCTTTTGTTATAAATCAAAACACTATGCTGAGTATTGTCCTGAGTAAGATGACATATTGAGTTTACATGGCGGAATTTTGACAGCAGGGGGCTGCAGGGATGGCTTGTGATAGGAGAAATCAGGAGCTGCCCCCAAGTCAGACCGAGCCAGTTCCAGTCAACTCCAAGACAAACCTTCTGCTGGCCAGTGCCGAGCCCGTTAGTGGCACTGGTGGCACCTCTGCAATGATATGTTTAAGAAGGGACCACACCGTGCAGCAGGGCAAGAGCATGGGGAATAAGGAGTGGTATGAGCAAATTCTTATAACCTGACTGTACCCCCCATTCCTCATCCCCCAACCCCCACAGTGCTTGGGGAGGGAATGTAGAAGAGTTGGGAGTGAAGTCGAGCCTGGAAAGAAGGAGATATAGGGAAAAAGATGTTTTTAGTTTTGGTTTTATTTCTCCATATCTTACACTGCTGTTAATTGACAATAAAGGAAACTAATTCCTTTAAGTCAAGTCTGTTTTGCCCATTATATTATTAGATAAGCGATCTCCCTCTCTCTATCTGAATCCATGAGCCTTTTGTCATATTTTCTCTCCATGTTCTCTTGAGTAGGGGGAATGACAAATGGGCTTGATGGGCACCTGGCAGTCAATTAAGCCTATCTACATGTATTTGTAATAGCACAGCTTGTACTAGTGCTTAGTTAATAATAAACTTGTTAATTCTGATGTTCCTGTTCAGTACTGAGGCTGTGATGAGACCTTTGCTATCATGATCTGATGTCTGACAAAAAAAAAATTAATANATATATAATATATAATATTATATACATCTATTACATCCTCTTACATTATATGTAAGTGGTATGGGATTTTTATTTGTGAATAGAGTACTAATTATTTTTTTTTTTCTTTATTCCANCTTTAAGTCAAGTCTGTTTTGCCCATTATATTATTAGATAAGCGATCTCCCTCTCTTTATCTGAATCCATGAGCCTTTTGTCATATTTTCTCTCCATGTTCTCTTGAGTAGGGGGAATGACAAATGGGCTTGATGGGCACCTGGCAGTCAATTAAGCCTATCTACATGTATTTGTAATAGCACAGCTTGTACTAGTGCTTAGTTAATAATAAACTTGTTAATTCTGATGTTCCTGTTCAGTACTGAGGCTGTGATGAGACCTTTGCTATCATGATCTGATGTCTGACAAAAAAAAAATTAATAAGCTACAAAAATAATATTTTTGTTAGCGTCTTTTACACTTCCACAGTAGTTTTAAATTAACTGAATATATTAAGATACATTATCTATATNAATCCAATATGAAATAATTTTTTTTTTAATTTTTTTGTTAGTTTGAATTTGATTTCTTGGAAAAGGAATTTAAATTTGTTGAGAATTTTCTTTCAAGATATTGTCCAAAAAATTCATCAGTATCAAAATTTTTCATGTGAACATTTTTCCCAAGATGTTCAGCCTGTCCAAAAACTCCATGGCAAATGATTAGTTGATTAGCCCAATACTTTAGATAGCTCAGCCCCTGTTGATGCCACCTGCAGAACAAATGATTGGTTTTACACTTCTGAGGAAAGCTGATGCCTGACCTATATAAATATTCTGATTCTTGTGATCTCCATTTTATGAGGAATATGAAAGCCATGACCATGCATCATGAGAGAAAAAATTCTCAGAGAGCAGGATCCCACTCCATTCATACACAAAATTAATATGAAAACAGAGATCTTGGAACAGACTACATGCCCATACTCTTGTCCCAAAGAACTGCAAAACTTTGTGCTCTCAATGTTAAATCTACTACAAACTCTGCTGCTAAGCAACATAATTTCTTCTTTGTTACATTAGCTTTCATCCTGCATCTAGACATCTCCCTTATCTTGAAATGATAACTTAGATTTTAGAATAATTAGTTGTAATCATCACATGTAGATATAATTAATGTAGAAGAAAAAACAGGAGAATCTGTATTTGTAGTGAAGAGCTAAAATATGAATTCCAACCAAAAATGCTGTGCTTGGACATCTTTGTGGCCCTTTCTGAAATCTCTCCAGTGTCTCCATATCTTTCTTTTACTGGAAAGTCAAGATATAGACCCAGCACTTCAGACGTGCCTCGCTGAACAGAAAGGGAGTAATCACTTTTCTTGACCTACTGACACACTCCTAATGCAGCCCAAGAAAGCCCTAGCCTTCCTCTTGCAAGGGAGCAGTGTTGGCTGATGCTGAGCTTGGTGTCTTCTGGGATCCTCTCTTTTATATGAGGTACATGTTTAATATCTGCTGTTCAGATTATTGCATATGATAAATATTCCATTTTTCACAGCAACAACAAAAGATTACATAACTAAGATAACACAGAAAAAAAAAGGTCCAAATAGTAAGTTGGAGTTCAGAGCTATTCAATTGCAATGTCTCTAATATCCAACATCTAGAATTTCAGGAAGCAAATTGAATACAGACCTTTCGCATGGCACCATATAACAAGGTTTGATAACAAGATGTGGAGTAGAGTGCTATTAGATTCTAGGATAATTCTGAGAGTGAAAAGAAAATCTGTTGAAAGCTCAGCTTAAATGATGAAGAAGCTAATGAGTATAGGAGAATATATGAGAAGTAAGAAACAGAAAAATAAAGTAATGAAAAATATTAATGTGACATAGCACTAGAGAATACAGCAATAGACATGGAATCTGAGTGAGAGGTGGCAAAGAAAGATGAATGAGAAAAAACAAGGAATACAAGCAAGTGGATAGTTTTTTTTGTAATAGATATCTTTGTGCTTGTATTATTGCTTTCTGTCCAGCCATGTCTGTCTGTATATGACATTTTATGAAATTGCATACCTATTTTCCTTTTCCCTATTGGCTACCCTCCAGCTATTGCTGCTCCCTCTCCTATTCTGACTGCATCTTCTGAATTTTTTAAGTTACAGATTTCTGTGATCTCTCCTCACCTAGAGAAGTTTTCGGGAACAGACATTAACAAAAGTTCATAGTTCTTCTGTCTCTAAAGTGAACAATACATTTTCTTTTCCCACTGTAAAAAAAAAGAAGTAAAATCCTGCAAACAGTTTATAAAACAGCTGCAGTTAGGAAATTAAATTTGGTTTTGAAGTAGAAAGCATTTGTGGATTCTGCTGAAAGCTGACCTTGATTCAACACAATACACTGTGCTTGTCCATTTCATTTTGCATTATATTTTTCTATTACATTGCAACATGTGTTTCCAAAAAAAAGGATATGAAGCAAATTTATAGCCTGATATGAAATTTAGGATAATCAAAAAGAAAATATACAATGCAAGATTTAAACATCCTTGCAAATACTGTAGTTCATAATTACCATCATAATCTACCTCAGTCTTAGCTCCTGACAGGTATGAAAGTATCTGCTGCTTACACTGTGATTAGTAATTAATGCAACACATATGCTGAGATGTACTTTTTGAGAAAAAGAATGCAATCAGCAGTTATAATAATTACACAATACACATTTCATATGCTATATATTGTTATAAAATGTTATTTTATTAGATGTTAAATAAATTATTATAATAATAATAATTATTATT
>WBNO01005527.1:23571-55268 GCA_013400575.1 Peucedramus taeniatus | reverse complement strand
TGATATTTTTTGGTTTTTTAGTTCCCCCTCTCCCTCGGAGTTCTTGGGTATGTGACTTCTTGCACTTTTGTGGTGGTTTTTAGGTGTTTTCTGTAAGGCCCTTAACGCATCAGTGTCAGAACACAGCTCTGTTTAAGGCGTATTTGTCTTCCTTGTTCTTTTGTTCTGCCACTTACCCATTAAAGCACTCTCTAAGTGCATTGATAAAGTACTGCAGGTGGCAAAAGCTAAGCAGCAGGAGAAGGGGAGGGATGCTGGAGGGGGCTCTGGGGCTTCCCTTTTTTATTGGAGAGAACCATCTTTTGGGATTGGATGTTTATTAACCACAAGGTTTGGATTGTGCTGGCCCAGAGTCAGGGCAGCTGTGAAACAGGCAGGGAATCAGGAGCATACTATCGTTGGGTATGGAAGCAAACACACAGGAAGTGCTATGTCAGTCAAGTCTTAGCATCAGTCACAACCAGCAAGAAGTTTTCCTCTGAGGAATCCCATTCAAAAGAAGTTCTTAAAGGAGACTCAGATTTTATCCTTGTACACTACTACAAGATCTCTGAGGAAGCAATTCCAAAAATTACTTAATTTGATTAGTAAGTAATAGTAACTGAAACTATTTATGAAAAGAACAGCTTTGAAGATTGTTTTTAGCTAAATTTCACTTACTTAAGAATTGTACTGAAAGCTTGAAAGTAAAGTAAGGAAATCAAGGATTTGGATTTGTTTAAATAATACTCATGGCAAGCTTTGGATAAGTTTAGAGAGAGTTCTCTGTCTGTAAAATTGTATTCACAGAGCAGGCTATAGCTGTTGAGTAAGACAGTAAATATAAAAGGGGTGGGATCTTTTNTAATTTCTAATATTTTTATGCTTATGGTACATTATCTTTGTTTCCAGGCCACAGGACAACCCTACGAGCAATATGCCAAAATGATCTTCATGGAATTGAATGATGCATGGTCAGAGTTTGAAAACCAGGGGTCAAAGTCCCTTTTCTGAAACTCCACCTTTCACAGAACTGCTTCCAGAAACTGAGGCTGATCATTGTTATGACTTCATTGCGCCTGAGATTTATGATGCGTTTTTCCACTATTTCAGCACAATTTCTAGTCATGCACTTAAATGTGGGGATGTATTTTGTAAGATGCAGAGTACAAAGCATTACACAGATGCATTAAGAAAAAAGCTGCTGAAGAAATCACAGTCTGGGAGTAAAGGTTTCTCTTCAGTTTTGTATAAGAAAAACAGAATCTGAATGAAGCTAAGTAATAAGTGATAGGCTTGTGAGTTATAAATCATTCCAGCTTATTTGATCTTTGCTGTACCTCTACCGTCCCAAATTTGTCTGTTACTTTGAGTAGTTTTGTGATTCAATTTTGGTATTTGGTGCCTGTCGCCTTCTTCAAAGTGCTTTAGTTAGCAGCAGTGAATTTGCTTGGCTTGTCTCAAACCTAAGGGTGTATATTTTCATCTGTATTTTATAGAATCAATCTGATTATCATTCTGTAAATAATGTTTTCTGGTAATATCTGTGTTCCTTACAATAGAGTAACAGTTGTTTAGCCAAAAAGACACCACATGTGGGAAAGTCAGACGGAGTTGTTCTTGATTTTTTTTTTAATTTTTTTTTCTTTTTTTTTGCATATCATGAATCTAAAAAGAAATTTTGACTCTGAGGTCTGCATATTCCTGTTGTTTTGTTTATTTATTGCAGTACTCTGACCTGTGCTTATTTTTCTAGTTCTTTAAATGGTGTCTTTTGCTTCTGAATTCAGTGGAATGTTCCTTTCATTGCACTTCTCATACTCTGATAGAAACAATTTTACTCTGAAACTTGAAGTGTAAGCACAAACGTTTTACTGTGCTTTGATTTGTCTGAGTATTAAATCGCTCATTATCATCAGATGAGCATTTAAAGTGCTTTAACAAACATTTTGCTGCATGTTTGAACTTGTGTATTTTTGAGATACGCATGGCATCAGTGCATGTGAAAACATGGTGTGTCTTGGTATACTGTTGAATTTCTGCTCACCTATTTCCATGCACTGCTTAGTGCAAGATGAGTAGAGACACAGCTTGGTAACAGAACTAGCCATGTTTTCTCATCCCTGTTCAGAAGACGCTTTTTCACTGGGGTGAATGATGCAAATGACCAATGACTGTTAAACTCTGTGTAATAACAAAATGCAATTTTCATATCAAGTTTGAAAATGATGAAAATTAGTGCTGAGCTATTAAATCTTCAGCAGCAGTCTCTTCATACCGAACAGTTGGGCATTCAAGGGGATATTTTGATCACTTGCCTTTTTATACATTTTGCATGCTTAACTGAGAGGGAAACTGTATTATTAGCAGAGGTAACTGTTCAGCTGAGCCACATCTGAACAGGAAACATGAGATTCTAATGCCACCTGAAAGGTGTGTTGGATGAGATTTTCCACTGCTGCACCAGCCCAAGAGCTGGTGGGTTAGAGACTGCTGAACACTTGCAATGTCTAGTCTCTAGCTCTGATACAACACAGTTACTTATTAACCTCTGATCAAAGGTTTCATTTGTGTATATTTGCATATATATTCAGCTGCTGTGATTTTTCCTTTTTTTTTTTTAAGGTGAAGCTAGGATCAGTTATGGATCAGGAAGGTTATATATTGTTCATAACTGCTGTTGTATTTCAGTTACTGCTTTGAAGCAGTCTTAAATCTCAGTAGATTTCTTTATAAGTGTATGTAACTTGTTGTGTGATTTAAAGTAAGAGTTAATCTTCTTTCCTTTGGACACTTCATTAATTCTTTGTGTATGTGTTCTGCAACCATGGAAATTAAAGGCTTCTGCTGGTAGGATAGGTTTGTGGGAGATCTCTTTACAGTTCTAGGATAAATGCTATCTAGTAATAGGTTTAAAAAGACAAAGAAAGATATATAATGACTTTGACTGTAGTGCTATATACAGTTGAGAGATAAAGCATTTCTAAGGGGGCTGCTTAGAGTAAAGAAGGACTGCTTTAAAAACCCATGTTAATTCAGCACATACAGGCAACTTGATTTTGAGGCATACATCGTTAATTGCTCTTTTCTTGAAATGTGTGTTTAAAAAATTAAAATATGAAAATTGGGAGGAAAATGTCTTCCTCTGCTTATTATATTTGGTAGTATTTTATGGATGATGTCTGCATTAATCTTTTTTTAATTTCTCTACTCTTGCTTGCACAGTTTTCTTGAAACATCAGAGAAGAATCGTAGATGTGATTTTAAGTTAGCAGAGAAAACAGGAGTGCAAGTATTTTACCTGGAACTGAAGATCTTTTGAAATTAGCTCTCTCTTTTAAAAATTATGGAAATTCAAGAAGTTTGTTTATGGATTCTTCCAAGAGCCATTAGATAATTACTGAAACTTCAGTCAGGTTGACAGCTGCTCAGCTTATTTTATGGCTTAGTCAGCTCTGGTTCTCAGTGGGGGAACTGGCTGATTTCTCTGTCCTGCTTCTTTCTACATAACTGAATTTTGCTGCTAAGAATCTTGGAGAGGCTTGGTTTGGTAAACTGATAAATCTTGACAATGAAACTATTTTGGGTAGGGTGTTTCAATTTTGGTTTTATTTTTTGTAACTGTGCCATTTCTCTGTGTTACATACAAAAATGTGCAAACAATGGGGATTTCATTAAGGTTCTGTAAGCAATCTGTAATTTGCAAATTAAAAAAAGTTCAAGTGGTGAATACGAACATAATAAATGGAAGTTTTGTTTTCTGTGCAACACAAAGAAGCACGACCACCAAAGCTGTTTCTTAGTGTAAGGCTTATGTATTAGGCACAAGAACCTGGGAAGAGAGAAGTTAAAGTATATTTCATATAAATGTGTATTGAGTCTTAATGTTGCTTTTATAGGGGAAGGTCATTTGGAAGATGGCAGTTTTATGAATTCATCTTAAAACAGTAATAAAAAATAGTATAAAATCTGGGAATGAGGGCTTTTCAACCTTTTGCTTTGTACTTGGTCATTAATTGTTTGTCTGCTGTATGGACTAGGAGTGCACTGAAATGATAACACACACATTTCAATGTAGCTGTATTCTTAGTGTTCACAAACTGAAAAGCTTTTAGAGCACGTTTCAGAAAAAAAATGATTAATCAGAGATTTGGCTGGATTCTCTCTTTTCTTAAAATATTTATTTTCCATTCATTTTAGTTGTTCATTGCACAGTTAAGTTTTGAAGTGTTGAAGCCAGACCCTGAAAGCTGAACTTTGTGTCTGCTTCTGCTGGCTATGAAGCTTGAAGATGAGGTCACCTGGTGTTGCCTGCAGGTTGATACTCTGCCTGCATGTAGGTACTTCAAGGATTTGCATGAGGCACTTGAGGTTCTCTTATGAAGCACCTCCTTGACTCTGGCAGCAAGTCATGGTGCCTGCTGGCCCATGTTGGTTGTTCCTCTGTCTGGTAACAGCACCTGACTAATGCCATATATTATTTGCAGCCTGCCAGGGCTCACTTTCCAAAAGTAAGTAGGCTGAGATGGTTAGTGCAAGAAGAAAGGAAAACAGCACAAGATAGATTAAAGGAAGAGTAGAGAAAAACACCAGGGCTCTAAAGTACTCTGAAATACTATTTTCTAATTCTTTTTCCACTGACCTATTGCTACCTACTTCTGCTAAAAACAGGTGTAGGCTAGTAGAGAGAAACTGGTTTGCAGCCTGCTTTCCAGCCCCTTTAGAACACTGACTGACTGTAACTAGTGGGAGTACCAAGTCCTTGTTTTTTTTCCCCCCAAAGTTTCTATAAAGCAGGTTTAAAAAATGTTTGGTCAGGTTTCCACTAGTTATTTTTAAATTACACTGCTTGTATTACAGTGTTGTTAGATCTGGGGAGTCCAGCAAAATAACTTTTAAAGCAGAGATCTGTGAAGAAGAATTGGTGTTAAGGGAGTGTGTGGCTGGAGTCTGCCTAATAGAGACAAGTGACGTATTTTAACCAGAGGAAATCAGTTGGTGTCTTCAACCTCAGGCATGCCTTTTTGGTGTTTCCTAGTGCTGTCAGAGTTCCTTAGGAGCAGCAAAGAGTGTTCGTGGTTAGTTAGACATAAAGCCTGCAAAGAAAAAGGTCCTCAGCATTGTTAGTTGGGTCAAGTTCAGCTACTTTGCTAATCAGTGGCAGCTTCTTCAGCAAGTACCGAACAGAAAACCTCCAGAAGTGCTGATGAAGTACATTTCCTTGGAACAGTGGCAGAGTCCTTGGTTTTGTACTTGTGAGGGTAACTAATGCTCATGAAAAATACCTTGTTTACCTCCACGTTCTTGATAATTCTGGACAATTCCTTCCATTTTGTCTTGCCAAGCACAGAGCAACAGTTCATTTATGAAAGCTACATGCACAAGATTTAATTTTTTGCACAAACCAAAGCAGAGTTTGAGCATAACAGAAATCTCATCAGGCCTTTTGGGCTGCTGGGTTCTGTGCACCATTCCACTTCCCGAGGCCAGACTGCAGTTTCCCCAGCAGTGGCAGTGTGTTTGCATACTTGCTGGCCGCTGCACTCGCTGCTGCTCACAGAAGTGCTTTCAGGAATAGCATAAATGTGGAAACCTTGTTGCTCCTTAGCTGTGTTGTTAATTGTCTAACAATTGCAATGTAACAGCTGCTTTGTAAATAAGTTCAAATTAATCTTGTATGACTCAGATGACATTTTCTGTCAAGTGGCAGGTGATTGACCTGCGAAAGCCGTAAAAGGAATGTATCATTTCCCACCCTTCGAGCCTGTCCCTAGTGCAGAGCAGCTCTCGTACCCAGAAGCTCAATGGTGAGGAGCTGAGCTCTGGTTCTGAACTTGATGAATCTTGAAATGCTTGCTTACCCTTTCTTTGGGTGAGCTTATTGTGGACTGCAGCTTAGACTTCATTAAGCTTCCAACATATGCTCCAAAAATACAAATTCAGTACTTTTAATGAAGGATACGTGTTGTCATAGAAGCTTTTGTTACCAAAAGGGGATTAAGAGGCATTGTGGGAACTCCCAAAACTCTTTAGTGGAATGTACTGTATATTTGCAATGTAGATTTCTAGAAGTGATTGTCATCTCTCATAAGGTCTTGGCTTGCTCTGAGGTCCTTATTATATTTATCTGTAGTTGTGATTGTACTTTCAATACCTGTGGTTTTTTTTCTGATTTGGAGTGTGTGGAAGGACAGAACAGACACTCAGTTCCTGTTTTTGCCATCTTTCAGGAAATGCAATGTACTGTGTAGTTTTGCTACTTGTGAAATGAAACTTATACCTGTATGTATATAAGGTAAAACAGTCAAACTAAGCCCTGTTTAAAAGTAGATTTAATGTTTGGTACAATGTCCTTGAACAGAATATTTTGCTTTGAAATGTATTACAATTTAACCAGTGATCAATTAAAACAAACAAAATAACTTTGTCTATTTCCTTCTTTACCAAGAGAGAAATGGCCTGAACACCCAAAGCCTTTCCACTGTGTCTTCCAGAACTGCAAATGTTAGAGAAGTGGTTCTCATTGTGTTGAGGCTGACTGAACCTGTTAGGAGCTAAGTGGCTCTTCAGAAGTGTCTCTTCTGTTGGAGAGGGTCGCTGCAGCGTGCCCTGGGGTTTGGCAGCTGCATTTTCTAAGTGCCTGTGTTGGGTTGAGGTGGTTCTTACACAGGATCTGGTGCAGTGCTTTTCCATTGCCCAAGGGAAGCTCTGGCTTAAGTGTGTAGCAGTGATCACAGGGAAGAGAACAGGAGCACATGGACACGACTGAGGCAGGAAGGAGGAATTTGAGCAGCCTATAGGGACGGTGGGGGGACACATCCGGCGATGAAGGACTGCAGATGGCAGGAATCTGAGGGAATGTGGCATGGCAAAGAGTGAGCTTCTGCTGGGAGTGTACTGACAAGGTGCCCAGAAGCATCTTGACTCCATACTCTGCAACAAGAATGGGCAAGCAGGATCTTTCATAGGTGGGAACAAGCCACTCGGTGACATTGAAAAAGTTTCTTTTTAAGTTAAAAGCACAAAAGTATAGGATGAGTTCCCCAAGGAGAAGGGTAAAAACAGGGAGGAAATAAGAGAATGGACAGACATGACCAAATGGACAGGCATGACCAAATTATCCAGTAGCAATGGCAGAGGCCATTGCTACTGGATAATGTTTTTTTATATTCTGCTTACTACTTTGAGTAATTTGATGGGTTTACCAGAATTTATGATAGACTGGTCAGTGTCAAGGTGCTAAAAGACCTTTCTCCTTGTATCACAAACAGAACATGCTACCACTTTACTGCTAATCAGTTTATTCCTAACATGCAAAGATGCTGAAAAATATATTGATACCTACTTCTGATCCTTCACCACTGCAGCAAAGGACAATAATGTTAATCAAGTGCATCTTCCTTTGCCATATGCAAGGCTTCTGGCTACTCTGATGTGTGTTTAGAAAGACTTGAGTTGGGACAACACAGCAAATAAAAATCCTGAAGAGAAAACCTTGCAAGCATCAGTAATTACTCCAGGTAAGCAAAATGCATTACAAAGAAATAGCATAAATTCAATATCAAGCAAAGCACACAAAATAGAGTGAATGGGGGATTAAAAAATGCAGCAGAAACACTCTGTGTACTGTGCAGAGCAGCCTGTAGAAATCAAAGCCTTCCAAGTCTGTAATTGTAGACACCTGACCTGGTTACTGTAATGTTTGGAAAAGTGTGATTTGCCCTGCCTCAGCACTGCCTCTCTTATGAGGTAAGAGAAGGACTTCTGGTAGATTTTGGGCAAAAAATACTGAAAAAGGGAAAATGGAGCATGAAGGTAGGTGAAGACTTGATCTAGAAGGATCCCTTTTAGTACAAACTTAGAAGGAACTCCTCGTCTCCTTTAATCTATAAAGCTGCTGGCTGTTCTCCTGGAGTGGCTTCAGCTCCTAGTCAAAGCTCTGGACACACACCAAATAACAGCTGTGAAGTTTTCTGGTGTGTAATGGTGCTGGCAGACCCAGTCATTATTAACTGCTGAACTGCAATGCTTGTTTCTTTGTGCATGGCTCTGGTGAGGAGCAGGACAGCACAACTACTCTGCAGCCCTGACCACATGCAATGCATCCAGCACACTCCTAATGTGCCAGAAGAAATGTGAAGGAACAGCTCACCCAGCTTGCTCAGGAAGCTGATTTAAATTACAAGCCTTGGTTTGCCATTGCAGGGATGTTGCTGTGTGTGCTGTGAAGCACTGAGTATCCCATAATGGTTGAGTTTGGTACTCCTGCTGGGTCTGCTCTTCTCCTGATTCATGCAAGCCTAGTACTGTCAGTCTCATTATGAGGTTCAAAAATGCTGCTGACAGCATTCCTAGAAGGTGTTAGATGAAGAAGAAGACTCCTCTCTTGTCAACAGTTCCAAGATTTCATCTTTTTCCGGTCTTCTGGAGTTTCTAAAGCAATGGATTCACAAGACTTCATGTGGAAACTGACCTCCAGCAAAGCAGAACCAAAAACTGTCAACCTACAGCAGTCAGCTGCTGTGATGTCTCTCAGCTCTTCCTCTCTTGCTCCACACCTCTGTCCACAAACTAGCACTGGCTCACCGTAGAGGCAAATAAGGTGCCAGGTTCTGTTCTAGGGATGTATGAACCACAAGACCTGGACTCCTACATGTTTTTAAAATTGATTGAATTAAGGCTGTTGAACGCAGTGTATATTCTATTTCATTTCACACTGAGATGTTTTTATATACTGTGGCTAAATTTGCCTCTCATGCCTTTACTGACTCATCATGAAACCAGGGATGAATGCATCTTTTAATTTTCATTTTATTACCAATGTTTGGGGTTTTTTTTCCTCAGCTATCTTGACTATGGGAGCTGCCCTCCCTTTTTCTTCCCCCACTACTCCTCACTAGACTTTTCTGCTGCTCCTACCACCATGAGCCTAATACCTATTAGACCTGGAAATTCCTCACCTGCTTCTGTGCACGCACTGCAGTTGCTGCCCCCCACGTGCAAGGTATGAGCCTCTGTCAAACCTCTTTCTTTCTTTTTCCATGTGTGGGACATCACGAGAAGGACATCTCCTGTGGAGGGTTGAACTGCAATTGTTTACCATCTCCAGATGTATAAAAGGATGTTTTGGGGTTTCTTATAAAATCTTTCTAGCAATTCATGCAAGGGGGAGATGCAGAAGGGACATAATTCTCCCCTCTGCTTTTTCTAATGTGGGCACTTGTTTTGGCCTGTCCTTGGCCCACCACTCCTCTGCCAGGTACCCCTCGTGGTGGATGGCAACTGCTTTGATCCCCTGAGTAAAATGCACCTGATTTTGTGTGGAATTATTTATCATCAATAATCATGTTTCTTTCTTTTATTGCCATCTGCTGGCAGAACGATGTGTTCATCACCATTTCAGACTCATGCCACATAGGCTTTTTTTTAATACTAATCATTTTGAATGTGTTTGTGTAGTTTGTATGTGCATGTTGCAAAAAGGGGCTGCTTTTGGATGTCTGAATTCACAGGCTGACAATGCTGGAGGTGGAGCTCACAGCCCATGAGCACAGATGCTCTACTAAGTGGACAGAAGCAAGTAATCTATGCTGGAGAATGAGGAAGAAGAGACATGCACTACAGGAGTCTTGGAATTTCAGGTGTGGATGGACACACAGACTGGAAACAGCACAGGAGAGCAAGGGCCTGGGCATCCAGGTAGATCCCAGGGCTGTGCCCTGCATGTGCTCAGCCTGTGGTGAGTAGGTGTGACCTCAGCACAGACACACAGTATTTAGAAGGCATGTACTCAGACAGCTGCAGTGGGAGGAGGAAGAACACACTAAGCACCCAAATCTTCCGGGCAGTGCAAACTGCTGTACTGTCCTAACACCTGCCCTGGGTAAAGGAGGCTGTAAAATGAGGCCCTGACAGTTCAGCGCAGGCTGCTTCACCCGTGGGGAGGTTGTTGAGGTGGCTGGTGTGAGATTCCTAAGAGACCGCAAAGGGTACTGCCTGCACGGCCCAGCACTGGACCCAGGGTTAGCACCTCATAGAAAGGCCCATTCCTCACCAGGGTTCCTGTGCCCCACCATTAATGCCACAAATTCATCTGGTCAGCATCTTGAATACTCAAACTCAGCTTCTGGATCAAGTTCTGTTCTGGAATGTTTCCTGTCTGAAAAAAATTGTCCACAGCTTCAAAGGAAAATCTAAGCGCATTTATTAATCCTTGTGCAGGATGGTATAAAACTTAGCTCAAATGATAGGAATTCAAAAGGATTTAATCCCAACAAGACCTCAAAAACAAAGTTTGAGTTTTACCTGGATGAATGACTGGAGACTGCATCTTTAGTCACAAGGATCTTGTGTAAGGTAAATAAAATCAGATGAGCTTCAACTTTTAATTCCATTGCTGTGAAGTGTAATGTGTCTGCTTTAAATAAGAAATGATAAATGCAGTTCTTTAATTTCAGTGCTATGCAAATAGTATTAGAAGATTACTCCTGATGCTGGAAGATCAAGATCTGCTGAATTTTTCAGCAGATCTTTAGCACAGACTGGAATTCCTGTTGCTGTGATCTATGGTGGCATTTAATACTTCATATCCTTTTCCATAGACAAGCAGAAATGCAAATACATTTCCCCAAGACATTTCTCCTGGCAGCGTTTGCAATTTCTGCAGAAGCATCCAAAGAAGGAGATGTTAGAAGACCATGCTCTTATCCAGATTGTGAAGTGAAGCTCCAGTTCTGCAGAGCAGTGATGTACCTCTGTATCCCTTAACAGGAAAAAGCTGCATCAGTTTTAATGACCTCCACTGGACAATGCACAGGAGAAGGTACACACCTACCTACTGTGCCAACTTTGTCCTCCTGCCAGACCCATCCCTGCATTTTCTTCCAGGAAGTCACTCGAGTTCAAGGTAAAGAAAACCAAGCCATTTTTCCTTATATTTCCCTTAGAAATGGCTTGAGTTTTCCCTCTACGTTGCTCTCGTGAGATGCCACATGTAGTACTGAGTCCATCCCTGCAGCCCTCAGCATAAGGATATGGGTCTGTGGGAGTGAGTTCCAAGGAGGCCACAGAGATGATCAGATGGCTGAAGCAGCTTTCCTTTGAAGAGCTGGGATTGTTCAGCATGGAAAGAGAAGGCTCTGAGGTGACCTCATTGTGGCCTTCCAGCACCCAAAGGGGGCTTATAAAAAGGAGGGAGAGGGGCTTTTGGAAAGGGCATATAGTGACGGGACAAGGGGCAGAAGTTTCCTTGGAGCTGAAGAACCTGGACATGTCCTGGCTTCATCTTGGGCACAGCATTGCTCCTTGAGCTGGCTTCTCCAACATAAGAAAAGGAAAAGAGGAAATTGCTTGTCCTAAAAGGTGCAATGCTTTACTTATAGCACTAGTTACTTCATCAATATCTTGCCTTATCCCTTCCTCTACACTGTTCATTGGCATTTCATGGAATTTTCCTGGGAAATGCATTGTGGATAATGGTTACTATTTTTCTTCTTGTTCTTGGTATGTTTAGGGAGATCTTTGTATGTATCAACCTTGCACATACTGGTAGGTTATACTTTCTGGTCTCCTGTGGGTCCAGAGGGTTAATTATACCATGATTATTCAGGTTTGCTGTTCCTTTGTATAAGGCACAATTTCTTATGAAGGAAGAACAACACAATTAGCACAAGCGAAACAAAACTTACACTAAAAGACATTTGAGGCAATATCTCAAAAAAAAAAAAAAAAAAAAGAGTTCTAAGCCAGAGGACAAGAGCAGGCACTGATCATCAGACAATTTTGCTGTTGCAGCTAAGACAAGCTAGGCAATAAATGTCTAAGGTAAATTGCATGTGATGCATCTTAACAGATTTTGCACAGATGGCCAAAATCAAGCAAAGACAACTTGAGGTCTAGTAAAGCAATATTTTGAAGCTCAAGATCTCTTGTTAGTATGGTTGAGCTACAAGGTTACAATTTCTAGGTGAGAAAAGGCAAATCCAAGGCCTCTTTGGTATGAAAGATATGAAATGTCAGAAATTCTGCTTTCAGTGATATATTTGTGGAGAGCAAACACACACTTTGTTCTGTAAGGAATTTCCAAGACTTACGAGGAATTAAGTCCTTGAAACAACCTATGGTACTCTGGGCTTTGCAATGGGAGGTCAATACTTCAGAAAGCTCAGGCAGCTTCTAAAAAACCCAAGGCTTTTAGATTTTAGTGCCTTTAGTATGGGTGCTACAGACCTATTTATTTAATGTTTTCTCATGTTTGACTGTGTCTGAAGTAATGTTTGCCCTTGTTTTACACATCCAGTTATCAATGCTGAAGCAATTTATTTTTGGAGCAGTGAGCATGAAAAGGAAAGCAGCCTGGCACTTCGGCAAATGTGTGCTGAGGCAGAGCCTTGTTTTCAGGCATGTGGCTTTTGCAGAATTATCTGCTTATCTATCTCTGCAACTCCAGTGTCAGAGGCATCTGAAATAGTGATGATTTATTTATTTTTCTTACTATGGAATTTTTTGAATTCTGAAGGTGTTCCCCTGGCATTAAGTACTGCTGCAGTCGTGCCTCCACGGATCTTTTTAGCTTCAACTCAGGTTTCCACAGCAGTGACTGGCCAGTGCTGTGGGACCCCTGGCTTGGGCAGATGTGTCTCTTTGGTGACACATGGGCACCATGTTGCCTGTGCCACCTGGGCTGTGCTCCCTAGCCAGGCCCAGGAGTGGGTCTGCATAAGGCCACAAGCCTTCATGGAGAACAGAAAGGATTTCTGTGGCATTAGCAAGGCACAGCCCTCCCAGCAGGAGAGTTTAGTAAGAAAATTATGCTTTCCATTTCTGCTTCTTGCTAAAGGGCAGAATAAATATTGATGTGCCAGTAAGGTCCAGCTGAGCTGTGTGAATAATCCTCTAATAAATTGTACAATAAAGAAGTGAATTCAGTAGGAGATCAGCTGTTTACACTGATCTGTAATTGATCTCTAGCAAATAACACATGCAGTTAGAATCCTTCTTGCTTTTAATATGGACATTTCAGCCCTGGGGACATGGAGGATGAGACGGCACAAGCCGTTTCCTGCCCCTCTACTTGTAATATCATAGTTTGCATGGTCACCAGGACCAGGAGCAGTGAGAGCCACTGCTGGCCAGTTGAACCTTGAGGCTCTGCATGAGCAGCATGCAGCTACACAGACCAGGGACTGACGTCTGGCAGAAATACCTCGCTAGGCAGAACTGTTTCTGCTCCTGCTGCTGCAGACTCTAACACCAGGAGCTGACAAGGGAGCTGGCTCTGCTTTGCTGCAGGGGAACTGTTTGCTGGAGCTTGCTCTAGGGCTAACAGAGGCTGCTGCAGGAAGAAGGACAGCTCTGGGGTTCTGGGTACCTGCTGTGGTCTTGGACCTCTGACTTCAGAGCAAACCTTTTGGAAGAAAGGCACATGATAGCTGGGAATCTGACACTGCTTCCTCAGGGACCCTGAAATAGATCCACCCTCCCTTGCATGGTCTGGACCCCTGGAAGTCAGAATGATTATTCTTTTTGCTCCAGCACCATTATATCCCGGGTTTTCTGGAAAGCTTGATACAGTGTCTGTGATGTTGTGAGCCTGCAGCATTGGAACAGCTGACCATGAAAATGCAGGTCTAATAGTTCAGCATCAGAAAAGGGATCTGCCCTTCTCCAGGGACTAGCGTCATGGCAACAAACCCTTTTGTACCATGGGACAATGAACTGAATAAAAGGAATTGGGTGCCTTCAACCAGCCCTCTATGCTCTCATGCTCCTGCTGTTTCCCCCTGATACACCTCATGCTTGGCCAGGAGGCCAGAGGAACCTGCCTACTGTTGCATGTCCTGCAAATCCTGTCCCAAATGTCTTGGAGAGGCCTGCCCCTGCTCTTCTTCCTGTCACAGCAGCTAAAAGGCAAGGGACATAATGTTCTCCTTACAGTCCAAAGCTTTACTTCTCAAGTCTTCTACACACCCTCCTGCAACAGATCCACCTCTGTGTCATACAGCAGCACAAGAGGCCCTGCTGCTCAGCCTGGTTTTTCCTTGGTACCACAGGGGGACAGACACTTCTGACAGGCTTCCCTCCTGCCGCCCTGCCTGTGACAGCCGTGCTGAGCTGCGGGGCACGACACCTTTCAAAGCTTCTCACCCTCTGCTGAGGACCTGCCCTGACACTGGGCTTGAGGTCGCAGGGTTTGTGCCTGGCAGCGAGCCCTGGTTGTGCTTTGGCCCCGGAACAGGTTTTACGTGTGTCCTTTGGAGTCCTAGTGCGTGTCTGGGTGAAAGGCTTGCTGGGTTGCAAACGATGCCGAGCCCTGGGTCGGTGCACCCCGTCAGTGGGAAGCGGCTGACAGCATCCCCCTCCCGTCACCGCCCAGCACGGTCTGCCTGCTCCGCGGGGCACAGGCTTAATCTGCCGGCGAGCAGACGCCTTGGGGATGCAGAGCACGTTGCCGTACGCATGGCCAGTTTCAGTGCTAGGAAGGCTTTATTTAGCGCCTGTGAAATGAGATAAGCCAGACAGCGTTATGTTGGTATCGGTGGACAAAAGAACTGAAAGTAAGGGCTCTGCATAACAGCAACAACAACAAAAAAAGATGTATCAAGTCTGATGTTAGATGATTCATAAAATAATTAGCGTTTCCAAGCGTGTCCTAATTTCAGACAAAAGTGAAAATACAACAAGATGAGCAGAAAATGATGGGTTATGCTTTTAGAACAAGGCACTTTAATTGAGCCAGATGGGCCCAGATGTTTGCTCACACTCTGACTGAAATGATCACCTATTCAGAGAAATATGTTGTGGGAGAAACTGTAACAAAGATGCAAGAGGAAATTTTCCACAAGCAATGAATACATTAAGGAGACTTGAGGCAGCTCTTACTGCTCTAGTGAGGCTAATTGTGTATGAAAATAGGAACATTTCATACTTACTTAAAGAGGTGCTTGCTGCTGCTAATGCTTCAGTTTGTATTTTGATCCAAGGAAGACTTTGTAATCACTTTCCTCTCTCATCAACTGGTTTTGACTCCAGGTCTCCTTTTGGTCATCTGCTTTTTCTGTTCCTGGTTAATGCAAACAAATCTCTCCTCTCTGTGCTTCAGCTTTCCAGATGGGTTTGCTAACAGTGGCTGTTTTTCTCCAAATCCGTTTTTAGAGCTTCAGTTTGAAGTCACATCTGAGAGAAATGGTTTTATATGATTGCAACTTTTGACATGATCAACCTTACCAGAGATCTCTAAGGAGTGTCTCACACTGTAAAGTCCTCCCTTCTTCCCTGCAGATGCATTTGAAGCTGCCAAGGGATTATATGTTTGTGAGGAGGTGTAAAGCATGTGTGCACTCATGCAGATGTGCCCACACAAGAAAATGGAAATTTAAGACTATAACACTAGGAGACTTATTGGTATTAGGAAGATATTGAGGCCATCAGGTCTGGAATGGGTCTGGGAACGCTTGATCTGTCTGTCCTGAGTGCTCCCTTGTTCCCTGCACTCCACCTCACCCTCTTGGCTGCAGTCAGTCACATGTGGTATGAGAAAGAAGGCTTGGTTTATTTTTCTGCTCAGGTTTGCTTTATTTTTTGGCTGTGGTGCTCAGGTACACAGCTGTGTGGAAGCTGTCCTTGGACAGCCCTGACTGCTCAGTATCCTGTTACTTGATCCTCTGCTTCGCTGTCCCTGTCCTACCCTTTCACAGTTCAATCCCCTCTCACATAAACAACATACAGAAATGACTCAACAGGGGGGTGGCTGGGAAAGTGAGGAAACCAAGTTCATCACTGTGGAAGTCTTCTAAAGGAAACCTCACAAGTATGGAGTCAATTCTCTTCTTCTAAATTCTCTCAGAGTGAGGAAAAGTGGCCTCTCCCATCTGGCCTAATCTTCAAAGTGCTCCACTGTCAGCCTCTGCACTGGGTCTGTGGCTCTTAGAGCCCCACCACATACACAGAAGGAGCTGATGGGCCTTGGATGACATGTGGTAGAGCCTCTGTCTCTTCAGAGAGGTTCACTGAGAGCTGTGTACCCCTCCTGCATCAGCTATATCTCTGCCTAGCTCAGCTGGAAAGCAAGGCAGGGCATAATTTTTTAGTATTACACTAATTAACATTGCAGAGTAATGTTTCTCTCTCAGGTGCACCTGACCCAGCTCCTCCACTGTTAGGAACTAGTTCCTGCAATAGAGCTTTTCCTCAGGCTGGCAAAAGCCTCTAACAAGATCCAATGCTTCGTTCTCCTCCTTGCATGATGAAAGTGTTAATCCCAGGGACCTGGGTTTGCTTTACAGTCAAACAGGAGACTGCTTCCTGCGACTAACTTAGGGCAGCAGGTTTCTCACCACATGCCTCAAATGCTGTTGCTGAATGGCAGAGGATTTGCACAAACAGTGTCTGAGATGGTGCTTGAGGCATGAGAAGCTGCTGCATCCATCAAACACAACCAAGTTCTTGGGAAGGGATTGCTGAAAGGAGAGAAGTGGAGAGCTGCACAGCAGTACCAACAAACATTTCTGTGGAGGCTTGTTTCTCCTCAGCTCGGCCCGTTTCCTCTGAGCCCCCACTGAGCACAACTGGTGTTCTGATTCTTGCTGTGGAGGCCTGTTTGGAGGTCTCAAATTGTCTAGAGCTGTACCAGCAGCATAATAATCCCTGAGGTGACTTGTCTTATAGTTTCTATTCTTCATATAAGAAAAGCCTAAAGTCATTAGTCAAACCTTTAGCTGTGCTCTGGATCCCTGTGTTGTGGATTAACCACTGAGAGCCCCAGTGGGCAGAGCTCATACACATGTTCAGTTGTTTCAAGCAATGCTACAAGCACACAGCTGTTAAAAGAATAATCTTATGCAGGTAGTAACTCCTCACCATCCCCTCACACCTGTTACTTGGTAGCTTATAAAATCTCCTTTCTGTTGATGGGAATAAAGAGGATTTGTTTCCCCCCCCCGTTTCGAGTAGGTTTCTGGGTAGGAGTTAGTTGTGCAGAAACAAAAATTACACAATTTCCTGGCCTGATCTTGGTGTAGGAGGCAGTACCCGCCCCCCCGCTCTCCCTGGGCAGCTGCAGCGCAGAGTGGATCAGCAAAATGCAGCTGGGAGGAGGGAGAGAGGAAGAAAGGGGGGAGGGAGGGAGAGAGGTGTAAGGGCTCCCTGGGCATCCTCAGGCACTATAGCTGCACAGAGACATAAACCTGCCTTGAAGTATGCCTTGGTAGATGTTTACTCTCAGCTATTGCTACCACTGGACCTCAGAAATTATGGATATTCGTTTAGGAAACAGACCTCCCAGGTATCCATCAATCCTTCCTTAAGCTGCTCAGTTACAATGCACAGAAGTGTGTGAACCACAGCTCCCACATGCACCCTGGGATGTGGGAATATCATCCCCTCAGCTTTGGCAACCCAAATGCAACCTTACGGATGATCTGGACAAGCCCTCCCTTGCAACTACATCAGAAGCTTTCCTTGGTTTTGTTTTTTTTTTTCCGTTGGAAATAGAGGGCAGTGAGAAGATGAGATAAAGACAAATTGCAGCGCTGTGAGACACAGTGGTTCCTCAGCAGATTCACAGAAACTCTCCCAAGAGTGCCAATGCTGTTCACAGATCTCTGGTTTACGTTGGTGTTTGAGCACTTAGTGTATGTGATACTGCAAGAGTCACTGAATCCTAATCAAAGCAACTTTCAAAAAGAGAGAAGCTGCTTGACAATGAATCCAGACACCAGGGGTTCAGGCATTTTGAACCCTGGCATTCAGCACCTGCTACCTGGAGGGACTCCTCTAGGGGATCTAGTATTTCAGAGAACTCCTTTCAAAGCAAGAGTCAGTTGTTAAATCAGGCACAGGGGAGTCTGAATATTTATTCAACCTTAGCTCTGCCCCTTTGAGCGTGACACAGCAGCTCCCTGTTGTGAACATCAACCTGCTATCAAATTACCAGGACTGCAGCTTCGGCAGGGAGTTGCGTTCACAGAAACCCTAGGAAGCAGTTTTTCCTATGCTGAAAACACAGCACTCTGCTTCCTGGAAGCACAGAAACAGGCAAGAATGTATTTGGGTACCCTAGTTTCTTCCAAATATATGTACACCTCACCACTGCTGGTAAAGGAATCAGGTTGCCTCACTGGGCATAAACACAGGTTCTTGGAGTTTTTTGGATGCAGAAACAAAAATTCTTTAGGAGTTCCTAATTTCTAAAATAATTCTAGTTCATTGTGGATTCTACAATGGTAAAATCTTCCAGTGAAAATAGATGATCTTTGTTGCTGTCTCTGCCGGTTTAGGACATGCCTTCTCACAAGGGACACATGTCAAAAAAGGCAAAAAGAAACTTTATGAAAACCAAACCAAAACACAAGTTGAAGTCATTTTCATTAATGTTATCTGGCTACCAGCAATACAGTTGAGCAAACACAAGCCATTGATAAATAAATGATGACTAGCTCTTGGCCTGTGAAAGGAAATGTCTGCCTTGTCACTGCAGTTGAGATGGCTCCCAATAATGGCTCTGGTTCAGTCCTGGAGGACACTTGCAGTATGTGGGATATTGTCAAAATGAAAATGTCGTGGGTCCTCATCTCCACAGGTGGCTGCACTCTGCTGTGTCCTGGGTTCTGCAGAACTCGGCAGCTGGGGCTGTTTGCTGCTCCCAAAGTGTTGGTGAATCCTCTTTGGTGAGGGCACCCACATAGTTAAAAGGCGTGTTCTTTCACTACCTGAAACCCACGCATGGACTGAGCCATCTTGTCTCCAATGGCCCTGGGAAGGAAACTGACTTTAAATGGATGACTGTAGCCTGCCAAGCAGTCAGCAGAAGTGGTGTCCTCAAGCTGTGCCCACTGCACCCCCTCCTGCACAGAGGGCTGGGAAAGTGACCTGCCTGTGTGCTGTCATGGGATGTCTGTGTACCTGCTATGAATTATGAGAGGGTCTGCATGTGCAGCCCCTTTTGAGGGGCTTTGCAGGGGCCAAGGAGAGTGAGGGGCTCTGCACTGTCTGGCCTGGGGTTGAGGAAATTCTCTGAGACAAAGGGGTCTGGCGGCAACATATGTGCCCCCCTCCCACTGTCCCACCATCACAGGGACTTCAAGTGTCTGGAAGAAAAATTATCTGAGCACCTCTACCAGAATCACACTTCTGAGCGTTCCCCTGGGGAGAAGCCTCCTCTGATTTGAGTCAATGCTGCTTCCTGCATCTTGCAAACAACTGTTATAAGGATGTGACTTATTTGTGTGTGCCACCTGAAACAAGTCAAGTGCCCTCCAAAACATCAGAGAAACCTCTGCCAACCTGGATTACCTGTGCAACCAACCCCCAACAGATCCTGCTCTAACAACAGCATCCTGTCTTCCTCCTTTTTCCCAGGTAGTGTCAGGTCAACAGTTAGTAGATATGGGAGTTCTTCTGTTTCAACAATATAATAATAATTTTCTCTCTGCCCTACTTCTAGGCTTTCTGGCATTCAGAAAGGTCAATAGTTCAATTCCTGAAGGAGCTGAATACATATTTCTTTTGTATCTGAAGAACTGAATAAGACAGAAGGTGATTTTTTTTTTTTTTTTGAGACTGTATATTGGGGACAATCTAAAACTTTCTTGTTATTCTAGTTCCCCTGGTATACCTGCAAAGAAGTTCTATGAGCAAAATGCATCTTTTGTCAGCTGGTGTATAGTATCTGTTTTGTCCGTGGTAACATACTTTTTAAACAACACACATTTGTGAAAACAGAGGCTGTAGCATCACTGTGCTGGAGGGGAGGGGTGTCAAACTATCAAGGGAGCTGGCGCAAGAAGGAAGAGCAGTGGAGAGTGCAAGAGGGCTCAAGCATGGGCTTGAGAGCCCCTGTGAACATACCCACAGTCGTGCCTTAGAGAGGATGCTGAGAGAAAATTCCCCAAGGACCTACAGGGACCCTGGCTGAGGCTGAGAGGAGTTACTGGGTGCTGGTATGACGTGTACCATGGAACTACCTACCCTGCCTGGAAACTGCTGTAAGCTGGAGGGAATTAATTTACTAAGCCTTGATTTCTGTTCATCTGACTATGAGTCTCCTCAAGAGCAGGTTGTTCAGTGCCTGTTCTAACAAAAATCTATCCCCAGTAAGGTTCATGGCCTCTTCACACACCATAGTGAGTGTAGCCACAACAGAGAGATGGTCAAAACATCACTTACGTTTCTTCAGACTGAGCAGGAAGGTGGAAAATTTGGGGTCACTCCACCCTAGTGGCTGGATGATTTGTTCTGCTTCCCTTGCATACGTAAGAAGGGGAAAGGTTGGTGCCTACTGTCCTCACTCCAGTCTCAGCAGGCTTAACATCAACATGGTGGTGACCCTAAATGTCAGGCAGTTTCATGAGGATGCAGATCATGCGTTGTTGTTTTAGCAGATTTCCCAGGTGCTGGTCTCTGGATAAGAACTCAATTCCAGGGGTTAGCTCAAGAGAAGGCAGACTTTGCAAAGAAACTGAAATTAGAAATTATGTATTAAAAATGAACTGTGTATTACAGCAGGTGAATTGAAATGAATGCATTATAAATAATAAATAGAATAAATAGCATGTGATTTATATCCTATAAATATAACAGAAGGGAGTACTTGTGCACTGAACATTTTGAAACCTTGAAGATGTTAAAATACCACAGATGGGTAGCCAAACATTGCAGAGACTTCTGATGCAGCCCAGTTAGGCCGTTTTGTTTGTGTCTTTTTTGTTTTGTTTTGTTTTGTTTTGTTTTGTTTTGTTTTGTTTTGTTTTACAAGAGCTAGCCTGGCTTGTAGGTAGTTTCAGGGTAAAAGTAGAAAAAAAAAGTCTACATTACTTCCATGGCTTCTTACTGAAGACCACATTCTCTGGTTCCTCTTTCCTCTTTGATCCAGCTTAAACTGAAGGTCTTAACACAATACTCATAATCCTTCAAAGAAATCTAAGACTCTGAATGAAATGCAAAAAATTATTGCCTTTGCTACTTTCCTACTTCCCTTTTTTGTATATGCATCTTGGAATTAAAAACAGCTGCTCTTGGTTTTTGTTTGCACAACACCCAAATCAGCAGATTTGGTCCATCTCTGGGTTTTCTATATTCTGCTGAAAAGCCTGCATTTTCTAGGCAGCCATCAAGCTTGAATTCCTGTAGAAGCCCAGACTGAATCTGCCTGCCTGAAGGCAGCAGCAGATGCTTTGTTCTTGCACCCTCCTTTCCCTCATGCCACTTCTGAAATTACACAGCTGTCCTCACAAGAGATCTCTGCTTCCATTTGTATCATCTGCACCAGCCTGGAAAGCTGCATATTCCCACTGCTTGTACAAACAGCTACAGGGTAGTGCTCACTGTATCCCATGGCAGGGGGACTGGAGCCAGATGATCTTTCTTGCCTCTTTCAACCCAAACCATTCTGATTAAATGATTCTGTGATTTTACTGCAGTCCTTAAGCAAAGTCTCAGGCACTCATATGAAAAGAACTGCTTTAAATGGGGGATCACTGTGCCCTGGAGGCTTTGTGGAATAAACTTCTGTTGTATAGCATAGTAAAACAAGAAGCTCTGAAAGCATTTCTCCATTGGTGCTACATCATACTGTCCTTTCCTGTATTTCCATGTAGTCTCCTGTTTCCTACAAGCTTCAAATTAAGAAATTCTTTGTATCAAGAACATTCAAGAAAGCTGCTGCTTGACCACAGCTCTTGAATTTAGAGATATGTTGGTGTTCCTTTCCTGGAGCAGTCCTGACTGTTAACAGAGCATTGTGTGCCACTCAGTGCCTGACTCCAAGACTGGACCCATGCAAATAATCAAAACTTCCCACAGAATACAGTTCTGCTCCTTCTGAGAGAAAAAGCAGGTCCTTCATTAACTTTACTGACTTTTGCTCATGCTATTCTTAAGAGAGTAGTCCCCAGATGGCACTGTTTGGCCATTTAAGGTGATTTTTCTTGTCTGCTTTTTTAAAAATTTATATGCAATGTAGTCTTTGAAGAAATGCTACGGATTCTTTCCATACAGAAGGAAGAGACTGCTTCCTAGGAGCCATGGCTTGATGATGGGATTATTTATTTCTTCTTGTTCCTAGTTCTTGTTTCTCTCCTGCAGAAATGGCTCCATTCTTTTTGAATGCTAATGTTCCACAATTCTCTGCTCTCCAGGAGCCCCTTCCTCCCATGACAGATCTCCTCTCTCACCTTAGAATGTTCTTCAAGTATTGCAGGCAGCAAGAAGCTGACAGCAAGGCCCTGCTGTACCTGGCTAGGTGGCATATCCTGAAGCATCATACTCACAAGCTGCTATACTTCTTTGCAGCTCCAGATTCCCATACTTATACTGTCAAGGATGTTTATGTTTCTTTCCTTTTTTAATGGTTTTTTTAATGACTGCTTCCATTGTTAAGTCACGCTTCAAGTACTTATAGGAAAACCAAGGTGACTATGATACATTTTTCTCCAGTTTCAAGCTGGTAGGGGACTTCTAAACTATTAATAACTACTAAGATTGCTACTGCTATGGTTTGAGAAAAAGCCAAAGAATAATTTTTCTTTTTGCATTCAGTACTCAGGAAGGGGACCCAGAACCAGATAAAAACAGGGTAACACAATGGACAGAAACACCTGGGGAAGGATGCCATCCATAGTGGTAATGAAACCTGCTCTTGGGTGGAAAGAACTAAGTTCCTCATCTGGTAAGGGAAATGATGAGCTTCAGAAGGAAAGACTGTGTCTATTCAGTAAAGTAATGTTAACACAACAAAATGAGGGAGACAGATTTATAGGTACTCAGCTTGGGATTCTGAGGAATAGCTGATTAAGAGAAGTCAAAAGTGGTAGGTGCTGACTGCAATAGGCCATTCAGAGACAGGACAGATCTGTGTTGTCCTGTGGATGGTAACTTGTTTACATTTTTACTAGTGATTTTTGGCCCAAGAATTAGAACTGGATTGTTTAAGGAGATGAGAGCAATGATACAACATGAGCTTCAGTAATCCAAAGTGATAAGATTATGGTTTTGAGAACCAGCAGCTAGAATCTTTGTGTTCAGCTGAAGATACATCAGAGGTCAGGTAGGCGAAACAAAATGCATGACAGCTGCCAGTTACAGAGTCATCAGAGAATTGGTGGGGCACATCTGGGAGAAGATCTTCAGATACAGCATGGCCACTGCCAGCAGAGAGGAAAGAGACTCTCAGGGTTACTTGGGGCCTACTGAGGCCTTCTTCAGACACTGTGGGCAGCACTGGTCACTTGCAACATTGAAACGAGGCCCAGTGTGACAAACTATAACCTAGGTGGGTGCAGGACAGCCAAAAGGGGCCAAAGTGTGGTGACAGTTTTCTCGACAAAGTTACCAGTGCAGGGGGATGAAAAATCTGCTGGGAGTGAGCGGAGCTAAACTGGATGACATGAAGTTCTGGCATGTGAACAAGGGATCCTCAATGTGCTGAGGGTGGGAATTCACAGCTTCCTAGCAATTGTAATTCATCCTCTTGGAACAACCTAAGAAGCCCAAATAACAAGATGGAATGTGACTGGTTTAAGGAAGCCAGCATGTAAGATGATAGGAAAATGATGAGGTGTGGCCCCTTCATCTATTTCCCTGTGCTATTTTGCTGGAAAAAAAGAGATGTGATTTTTCATAGTTCATTCTTCCTTGTAGAGTTTTTGGGACCGAGCTTAATCATTGTTACAAGTAAAATAATAGAAAAAGACCCCTTCAAAAACAAACCAAAGGAGAAAAAAAACAACAAAAAAAATCTCGACTTCTTGTTGTACCTATTACACTGTGTGGTTTTGGTGTTCTGCCTATGCTGATAATTAAACTCAGTAGAGTCTGCTACAGTTTAAAGTGGAGTGTGTAAGGAAGACTACTACTTCAATAAAAGAGGATACTCAGATATCTGTCCTAACAATACAGACATTCAAGGAATGGAAACCTTTCTTACTAAAGGCTGAATAGAAATCTTATCCTCCTGACAGTTTTTGATTCTCGGTTATAGTAATTCTTGAGCTCATTGAAAGCTTTCAAAATTTATTAAAATGGACACACAACTACTGCTTTTTTTTTTTTTTTTCCTTCTTCACCTGTCAGGAGCACTGGTGATCTTTGAGCATCTTCCAAAAGCCCAGCTGGTTCCAGTGTTGCTGAGACTCAAGTCTCATTTTCCACCTACATTTTGAGAACATAGGCACTGAGAACAGCCTAAGTAAGGGAGAAATCCTGCTTAAGCTTTGTTTCATTTGATGGATATGCCAGAAGATGTCTTGGAAATGAAAAAAAAAAAAAAGCTCAGACAAGGAAACTTATTCAGTTTACTATTGCAGATAAGGTTAACAGCCTGTAATCAGAAGTAAGGAGTTCTTGACTGATTTCCTCTAGAAATAGGATTTACAGGCTTATAATGTCTCTATGTGTCATTGTCAGTCCATCTTAACACTTTATTTCCCTTATCTAGTACAAAGAAACATGCAGAGGAGCAGCAATGTTGCATGACTTGAGGAGACAGGTAGCTGAGTAAGGTAGAGAGGACCTATGAAAGGCTGGAAGTGATACCGAGCCCCTCAAGATTTGAGCATTTCGAGATCTGAATCAAACGTCACAATTTTTTGTGTTATTGTCAATCAGTAGATGTAGCTAAACAGTTATGATTAAGCAGTTGCATTGTGAACATGATATGTTTGGCTAGTGTTAGTTTTAGGGAGAAGGGAAGATAACCCCAAGATGAATGGGCTGCCTGGAAGAGAGCCACCAGGAGTAAGGTCAGGACTGAGCAGTAACTGGGGGAGAGGCAATTCCAGCAGTGGACCACCAGCTCAGTGACCACCTACTCCAAACAGACCCCGGAGTCAGACAGAGGGAAGAAGTGCACCTGCAGACTAATTAGCATCGCAAATAGGGGGTTGAGTAATAATTAATGAAAGCCACGTCATCTGTAAGCAATGGATGCTGATGCTTTGTTTGTTAAAATGTACAAATGGTGTAAAGTTTTGACGACTGGGGAGCCAGCCTTTTGTGGGCTACCACCCTGCTCCCTCCTTTGCACAAACCAGAGTAAGAGGCAGAAATATCTCACCTGGGTGTGTGAGTTGGCGCTGCCCAACTGGGAAAGGAGCCTGAGGTTGGCACAAGAGAAGTACTCAAGAAAAAATTCTGCCTTATTAGACCTTAGGAATCCATGAGACATCATAATTGGCTCAATTAGGTGGGAGAAGCATGAGGTCCAGCCATATAAAGAAATGGAACTCCAGAAAACATAGATGATTTCGTTTTTCTGCCTGGCACTGTTTTCTTGGCCTGGCTGCAGTGGTCAGGCGTGAACACAGGTAACTAAAATGTGCTAATGCAGATAGTCTGTCTCAGGATCTTACTTCCATTGGATGACACTGCACCAGGCTTGGCCCCCTGTGGCCATTCAGGCAGGTCAAGTTCCCTCTGATCCTCTATGGTCCTTCACAGTGTGGGCAACAGCTGACAGCTTCCCCCACACAAAACACACCACTCTGCCATTGCAGAAACAAGCTGGGAAAACCCCAAAATCAATGGTCTTGAAGAGCTAGTTGATTCAGGGCGTGGAGGAGAGAGGGCCCAGGTGTGATGACTCTGGCCCATGAAGGAGCAGCAAGACTTTTCCCACAGAGGAGGAAATGGGTACATCTGCATGGCAGGCTGTTACTCTATAACAAAGCTATCAGAGCAAGAAATTCTAGGTACACAGCACTGAAAGAAATTTATCCTGAAACTATAAACACTTGAAAACCTTTTTCAGAATTTACTGATTCCAGGGCTTGATGATGCTGATTAATTACCTTAGGTGACTAAAGACAGCTAAGTTGCTATTTCTTCTCCCCTCACAAACACTTTTGCTTTGGATAATTTACCAGCTGACAGTTTCTTGTTTTCCTGACCTCCCTGCAGCCACTAACACATCTTATAAGGCCCCTTTTATGGTTTCAGCTTCTCCCTTGGCGATGACTTGGCTATCCAGCGTGAAATTTGACAAAGTGCACACTTCAGTTAGCAAGTGCACCAACAGCCTGCACTCTCAATGCCTGCCAGCCTTCCTCACTCTCTGCTTTCTTGGCTGAGACAGCTGAAGAGCATCTGAGCATTAAGATGAGCAGGCTTGTGATGCTGGCTTGGTACAGCATGGCAATTCCCTGCAGTGAAAAGCAACACATAAAGACCTCTCTCCTGGAAACAAGTGCACGAAGAAGTTGGTTTCTGAAACAAGAAGTGCTTATGTCATGCATTGATATTTTTTAATACAATGTAGTGTTTAGCTAGTAAAAAATACCTAGTCCTAAGGTAAATAAAGGCAGTGTCATTGAACACCTGGCACCTGCAGGTGTATCACTTTAAAATGAAGGCTTTGGCTTAGAGAAGGGAAAGATGTGAGGAAAGAAGTCTATGAAGATTAAAAAGTGCTTTACTGGGATATTTTAGGAAGGTTATTTTAGTAAAGTCATATGTCATGGAAGAATGTAGCTACATTTCTTACTTCGTCGTTGTAATTGTTTCTCACCATTCCTTGCAGAGACACAGGAAGAGAGGATTTCTGCAACATGAGAAATTCTCAGTAGGATAAAGACCATGTGACTAAAGAAAGCCCTATAGCACTAGGCGGATCAGGCAAGCAAGGAGGACTGGAGGGAGTTGAAGTCATCACCTGCATGCTGAGAATAATGTATTAATGTCATGGAGAAGCAGTAGCTAGTAGGAAAAGGGACAGTCTGTCTTGCAGTTGCAGGGAGGATTTGCTGGATTCCCTGGTAACCAAGATGCAAACATTTGGTTGTTTTGCACGTTTCTGGATGGGATGCTTTGGCACCTGCTAAGGAGTCAGCTTACACAACAGGCAGTTTCCTTGGTAAGGGCTGACAATGTCTGTTTGCTGTTTCCAGTTGTCATTAAATCTGGAAAAACCTAGTACCACTGGGTTCCCTGTTCATTACCTCTCTAAAAATAGCTAAGGCTGTCAGTAAGAGCAGGAGAGAGACTGTCAAACATAAAGCATGACTGCAAAAGCTTTTACTTTAGGAAGAAAAAGCAGATTAGGAAAAAAAGTGGGATTAAAGGAGGGTAAAAGATAAGCAAAATAAGTGGGTAAAATTGTAGGGAGGAGAGATTAGGGTTAGTTTTCATGTATCATGAAAAGATGTTGCTTCAGCTGAGCCCTGATTTGGCTCCTTCTCTCAGTGCCTGCTCTGAAGGCTAGATGACTGGCATTGCCCTAACTTGTGAAGTCTGCTGACATTTGGGGGGAGTTTCAGACACTTATACTACCAGAATCAGTCCATTTACTTAAGTGGTTTTGGAAGTTTTCCTTGAGGTTTTATTCTTTTCCAGTCATGTTTTAACCAGTTCATTTACACTGAATGAAAAATTTACCTTGGGTCAGCATCGCATGATCTGTTCTAATCAGCAGCACATATGGTGCTGCTCAGTGATCATGCTCAGTGATCCCAGTTTATGGCTTCAGCTCTGATAAAACCTGCCTGGGTGAGTGCACAAATGCAACTCTAAAGCCAACGCTTTCTTAAACAGGAATGACTAGTTACATCTCTGTACAACCCTGTGCAGAGAAAGAGGGATGCAGATATTGCTACTAAACTATGTAAGCTTTGAGTGCAAGGCTCTGGGGGAAACTAACAAGCAGCTTCTTTCTTCAATTAGTTCTTCCTCTGCAGCTTTGCTTCCCCTTCAAAAGCAAGTAATCTCATACTGCGGCAAGTAACAAGTCCGCAGTCTACAGAAACAAACCAGGCTTTGGCTCCCAAAGCTCACCAACTCAGGGGTTATCAGGGGTTATCTTCTTCCGTGATCCCTGGTTGCCTCAATCTCAAATCCCATAAGCTCTGCAAGCAGGGTTTCCAAAATAACTAAATCTGAAGGCAGACTTCTGTGCATGTGTGCACACGTGCGTGTGTGCACAAAGATAGAAAATCAATTATTTGATGTGGATAAAGCTATTGAATTATTTCTTAACATGTTTTTTTTCCTATGTGAAGAAATTCCTGTTCAGTCTCAGATTTCAGAAGCTGGGTTTACAATGCAGTGCTTCTGCTATGTCTTTTGCCTCAGCAACTACAAATCTCTGGAGGCTTTGCAGTGCACCAGGATGGAGGAGGGAGAGTCACACTTCAGCAGACAGTCTTTTATAACCTTTTCTGATGTTTTACTGTGTCTTAAATGCAGCAGAGACCTGACATACATTCAAATTGCCATGTACTGAAGAATGGAGAAATGATAAGAGAGAAAAAATTACTGTGTGTCCTTCTGAATTTCTAACTACATCACAGTGCTTTCAGAGTGCCAGATCACCTTGGGAAGTCTTGTTTCTTATTACAGCTTCACTTAATTTTGAATTAATTCTTTCTCACTCCCCTTGCATGTAAAAAGGATTGCTTTTGCTTATACATGTCAATTTTGCCACTGTCCACATTCCTGCTCCACTTGTGTGTTCCCCAATACAATATTAAATGTATTAGGGACAAGTTTAAGAGGTATCACTGATTACAGAAAAGAGATGCTTGTTTAAACCATTGGCATGAGGTGTTCACATATCTGACATTGTCAGTGTCAGAAGAGATGTGCAGGTTTCACATAAACACGCATATTCAGATGTGAAATTCTGTTAAATTAGGCCCAGAGAGGAGAACAACTGAGACAGTTCAAAAAGCAAGGTAGTGAGCTGCAGATACCCAGAACTTATCAACAGCAGTTAAACAGGCCTGAGAGCAAAACTACAATGGAATTATTCAAAATAGAGGTAAGTAAGAGGTGGAAAAATTGAAAAATAAAAAAAAAAAACACTGAGAAAACTGACTGCATATTTTGAAACTAGAGAAGGGAAGATAGAGCCTGTTTTTCTAGTCAAACTGTGAAACATAAGAAGTGAAAGAATCAGGAGAGAAGGAGCTGGGGAAGCAGACATGCTGAGTGCTGACTAATGGGCAGTGTCATTAAGTGGTGGCAGAGGACCCAGAAACTGTTGGAAGGGGGTGTGCTCCTCCCTCATGGGACACACCAAATTTTTATCTTATCTACTTTTTACTAGTTGCCTCAGTAAAGAAAAGCCTGAGGGATGCCAGAGTGACTAACAATAACACCTGGCTGCTTTAAATGTTGGGGGCAAAGACACTCACCAAAATGTGCTCCTACTGGTTCCTACACATGCCTCTTGAAGACAAGGCTTGGTTGGCTTTTGGTCTGCTGATTTCTCAGCAGATTTGGGAAAATACTTCTAGAGAGGGCTTTGCACAGAGCACTAAATTCCTTCTTCTTCCTCAACAAACAGAGATGTGAATTTGCTTGAGTGGCTCTTCACAACAGCAGCAGTAGCAACATGCTCTCCTGTAGGGAAAGATGCAAATTCATCTCCCACAGGGATGGGTTGTACCATGTTCTAAAACGTTTGCTGGCTCTGATGAAACAAAAGCCTTCTGAATCACATGAACTGCACTGTATTACACCTTACCAGACAATCTGGCATGAACCTTTAACCTTCCAAAGGCTATTTAAGTCAGTCCGTACCCCTTTACATAAATTGGTGCATGCAACACTGATTGTGTGCTTACAAGCTGGGAAGCCCACAAACACCCCCTCTGAATGCTCACGAAATCACCAGCTCTCAGGGCATAAATGTGTTATGCACAACAGAGGAGGTTATACCCAGGAGCTTGTAAAGCAGGTACAGAAGTGCGCAGCAGTGATTGTCAATACATTGTGCTGTAACATGCTTGTAGACTCACAGACAGATTTAAAGTCTTGTACAACGTTCAGGATTCTTCCTGTATTTGACCCCTGCAGTTAAGTGCTACAGTAATGGACCTGAAAGCATGTTGCTGCAAGAACTTGACAAATGGTGATGGTACTCAGTAAATACCCAGTGGTAGGTCCCAGGGAGTGTGAATCACATGCTAGATACTGTTTTTATGTCTGTAGAGAAATCCTTTTTCCTGAACGCAGAAAGTCTGATCTTCTGTGGGAATTTGAAGGTCTGAATGATGGGATAAAGATGCAGTTTGGGGAATTTCCACTTACTGAAAGGGAAAATAAACTTTACACATTAAACAAAAAGAAGACAGACATTTCTTAGATGCTGTTCTGTGATGCATAAATATTGCCTACATTAGGTTGCTTTATATTTGTTAGTCAACCTTTCCTAGTTTCTGGTTGGAGAGTCTCACTAGTTCAAAGTTTAAAGGAGAGGGAAAATACCCATAAAAAGCAACAAATACTGCTTTTCTTGGATGTACAAATAACGTAACTTTAGGCATACTACCTAAAGCCATTTAAAAATTTAAATACAATGACCCAAAGTTGCTTTTTGCCATGTCCTACTGTTTAAAGCAACATTCCTTGCATGTTTTTTCTGAATTTCATTGCACTGCTCATAATCAGCTGAAGTTAATTACTGAATACTAACTTTCATGGGCTTTCAGAGTGGTGCTTCTGCAAAGAAACAAGTGAATAGTGTCTGTAAAAATGTAATTTCTTTTAAAAATAATGGTTTTGGATCATCTCAAGAAATGAAAATGTTATCAGTATTCTCAGTAGAAGCATGAAGTGCTAGAAGTGGCCAGAAAAAGCACACAGGTAGCCTAAAGGTAGCACAGTGCTTAGGGATGCTCATACGTAAACAACACGAATCCACGGAACCCAGGCCCCTTGATTTTTTCTTTGTATTTGGAGACTCTAGGAAAGGCCAAATACAAACTCACATATGCTTCTCACATCCCAGCAACTTTGCCTTGTGCCTGGTGTTGCAAAGCCCAGAATCAACAGCTGGCCAGTGAAACTGGCAGTAAAACCACAAATTGACCAACTGCCCAGGAAAACATTTCTCAAAGCACAGTACAATGCATTCGGCCTGTATTTACACACAAAAGATCGTGCTTTGTGCTGAGGGAAAAGATCCAGTGGGAAAACCACTCTGGAGTCTGCTGCCATGGTTCCAGCAGGGTCGCATGGAGCACAGGCACATAGCTGTGGGTGGTGGCTGCAAACAGGTGCCATGCCAGCAGCAGGCTCTGGCAGTGCAGCTTTGTCCCGAATGGGCACAACGAGACACATCCAGGTGTGAGTGGAAGTGCAGCTGGCAGGATGCTGTGCTTCTTAGCTCAGGGAAAACGTGCCACTCACAGGTAAAGCCAAGGACTTGTGTTCACTACGGAAACGTGCCACATCTTTCCAGCCCAGTGGTGGGCCATACAAAAACTGCCTGGGTAGAAATGAGGAGCAGTTTTCTTTGAAAGAATGAAATTTTGATGCTATCTTCCCATTTCAGTATGCATAGCGAGACCAGTACAAACTCTGCTTCACTTGGCAGAGTGGCTTCGGTTTCCTTTTTCAGAAAATTTAAGTTTAAAACTTACTTCTCCTCATCTTCTGCCATGATCTGCCTGCCATAGTCCATTTCCATTCCAACGGAAAGACTAGGAGATATCACTATTCAGTTTTGTTAAGAGGTGTGTGTGCGCGTGGGGAAAGATCGTGATTGCCAAACACCCGCAGCAGCCACTGTGCACGACTCCCTCCTCACCTGCCGAGCACTCTTTGCAGCAGCAACCCATCAAACCTCCCTTCCGCTCCCGCCGGGATCGCGGGGTGGGAAGAGGGGTGGGGGGTACGATGGGGAGTTGGGTCGCAGGTGTGGGACGCGGAACCGGGATACGGGAATGGCAAGCGGGAGCTGGAATGCAGAGATGGGATACACAATGTGACGCGGCCCCCGGCGGCGG
>WBNO01005527.1:0-16448 GCA_013400575.1 Peucedramus taeniatus | reverse complement strand
AGCTGATAATGAAATTTCAGTAGTATTTTTAGTCAAGTGGATACTATTACATGAACAGAAAGGTTAAATCCTGTGTGTGTAAGTTCTATGAATGTTGCAGTTGTTTTGCTGCTGTTTTTTAGTATCTTTGCTTTTGCCATTTATATTCCAGCCTTTATCTCTGTTTTAGAATACAGGCATAATAAAAGCACTTTAGTTTTGGATAGAATATGTACTGGTAATAACTAGAGATAATAAAAAGGTACTTTGTTGTTGAATGACTACTAATTTTCTGCCACTTTGATTTGTTAGCTCAAAATTCTTGGACAGGCCTCACTTAAGTTTCTGTTTCTCTTTATTCAGAAACATACACATCGTTCAGCATCATTCTTCAACAATCATCAACAATTAGTCTTCTTTGACTGTCAGATTTAAACCCCAAATCTGTCAGATTTCAATCCCTAAAGCCCTTGGGACAGTAGAGACTATTAGAAACAGGATTATTTTTTAATATTGAATTGATATTATGTTAGTATTTACAATCTTAATAATTCAGCATGTATATTAAAACGTAGTGAAGCTTAAGAAATGAAGAGGGGGAATATTTTTTATGTTAATGATGCTTTTCTGGGACTCCTGATTTTCTTCTCATGGTGTGATAGCCTTTATTTACTCTTCCAGAGAGCTTCTTGTAACTCTGTACATTCAAGGTTTTTTTAAAAAGCTTTTTTGTGTTTTTTTTTTGTTAAGATACTGACAAGTGTGTTAGATATGAATATGCCTTAACTTTTAAAAATTACTATTACTGAGTTACATTTAATTACAGCCATATCTTGTTATATGCCCCAGGGTGAGCAAGTTTCAAAAATGAAGTTAATTTTGAGACATATTCATATTTGAAAATGATGAAGACAGTGAAATGATATAAATGAATTGTGTTTGTATGGTAACTTAGATTTTTTTCTGTGATTTGCAGGAGGAAGCATCTCTGCCCAATTTGTTAGTTGTTTGTGGGGATCATGGGATGTCTGAAACAGGCAGTCACGGTGGTTCGTCGGAAGGAGAGGTGCGCACACCACTGCTGTTTATCAGCTCTGCTTTTGGGAAGAGAAGTGGTAAGGATCAAAGAAACATGACATTTTTAGAACTGTCTTAGTTTCAGATGGAATAGAGTTAATTTTCTTCTTAGTACAGGACTGTTTTTTGGGTTCAGTATGAGAATAATGTTGATAACAGACTGGTGTTTTAGTCTTTACTCTGAATCAAGGACTTTTCTGTTTCCCATGCTCTGCCATTGAGCAGGTGCAAAAGGAGCCATTAAGGAGCATAGCAAGGACAGCTGACCTGAACTGGCCAAAGGGATATTTCATACCATGGAACATTATTCCTAGTATATAAACTGGGGCTTCCAGTCACTGCTTGGGGATGGACTGGACATTGGTCAGCAGAGGGTGACAGACTTTATTGTGGATCACTTGTTTCTCTTGGGTTTTATTTTTTCACCCTGTCTTCTTTTCATTACTACTATTATTATAATACTTAATTTTGTTTCAATTATTAAACTGTTCTAATCTCAACCCATGAAGTTTACCTTTTCTTTCTCCTCCCCACCAGGATGGGGGGTGTGAGTGTGCGAGTGGCTGCGTGGTACTTGGTGTAAGGCTTCAGTAGATACCGGTGCATAGTGTAGTCTGATAGGGTGGGAACACTACTACTGTATATAACTGTAACAAGAATAGCAATAATAATTATATGTAGATTATAGTAGTTATTATTGTAAGGGAAGGGAGGGAGAGAGAGGAATAAAACCCAAGAGAAACATGTGCTGCACAGTGCAGTTGCTCACCACCTGCTGGTTGGTGCCCAACCCACCTTCAAGCAGCAATCCACAGCCCCCAGTCAATGCCCTCCAGTTTGTGTACTGGCTACAATGCTCTATGGTATGGAGTACTGTTTCAACCAATTCAGGTCAGCTGCTCCAGCTGTGTTCCCTCCCAGCTTCTCATGCTCACTGGCGGAGCACAGAAAGTGGAAAAGTTCTTGGTTTAGAGTAAGCCTTCCTTACCAACAGCTAAAACACCAGTGGGTTATCAACATTATTCTCATATTGAATCCAAAACACAGCCCTTGTACCAGATACTAGGAAGAAAATTAACTCTGTCCCAGTTGAAACCAGGATAAGAATACTGGCAACTCTTAATTTATATTATGTTAGAATTCTTTTTGAAACAGGCTTTGATTTGTTTTACAGTTATTTTGGAAAGCTCATTCTTTATGATCTAAAACTCTGGTTTCAGCCAAAGTTAGCATATGTATCTCAGTGAAACCATGGATCAAGCTTTGTAACCACTTTGTAACCACTGAGAGAATTGTGTATTTCTGAGATGATAATCTGTTACAGCACCTATCTGAATGTTGAGCACTACTGAGATCTGTTGTCAGGATACTGGGCTAATGGTAAATGAATAGGTGTAGATGCAAAATCCTATCGGAAGTGGGTTGAAATTTTGTCTTTCATGGCCAGAATATTTCCTTGGCCTCCATTCTTCTCTCTCAGACAGCTAGGACAGAAGAATGAATGACAATTTCTCACACAGAGTCCACCAGAAGGAGGAAGAAAGCGCTTGGGACACTAGAGACTGTTGGAAATTTTTTAACATGAAATTGATCTGACCCTTGTGAAAGGGTGAGAGATGACAGCATTGATAACGTGACTAATGATTGCTAAGTCTTAAGGATGGAATATGGACCATGAGTGTGTTTACTGTATAGGCTGGTTAATTTTATATCATTGATGTGAGTTCACATGTTTCTGAAGCTGGTTTTCTGCTGGTTGATAATAATAAAAAATAAAAGCCAGATAGTTAAAGGCAAGAGGCAGAAAGAGAAATAAAGTGGTAGAGAATCTTCAGTCGACTTTGTAGAGTTGTGCTTAAACAAGCTCCTTGACTAAGTGGATCAGTGGAATGTAGTTTTACCAGGAGTGAATATTTCCCCCAAAATAATACTTCTGCCTTTCATTCTGCCACTTGCTCATTTCCATGTGGTCTCTTTTCTTCGAAAACCTGTGTGCAGAACCTTGGTTTATTTGTCTTGCTGGAGGTTCCTGCAGCATGGTGGAGGTAGATTTTCCTGTTTGTAAAGTTGTTATCAAGCTACAATAGAAAGCACTGTTTGAGGAGTCCTTGACCTCTTCTCAGGTCTGTAAACAAAACAAAGTCAAGAGTGGATCAAAGCTCTTGGCTAAATTTTTATTTTATGAATTTCACTAGCATGTGTTGACAGCCAGGCCATAAGAGTGTAGATTCTGTAAATGCAGTCTCCTGCCCATTGGAATTAGTTTCTATGGGGTTTAACCTGAATTAGCAGTTTTTGCAATACAGTGGAATATATATATTTACCTGTCTTTTGGGACAGAGTCTGTGATTTCTAATGCCTTTGTAAATATCCAGCAGTTTACTTTTCGTTGGTACAGTAATCAGGATTCTAGTGACTGCTCCTTATGATCCTACTGTAAACAAAATGTACTGTGGTTAATTTGGTAGACCTCAAAATAGTAATCCTGTGGGCTTTTTGCATTTAGTATGCTGTCAGAGTATTACTTGTATAGCCTTCTACAGAGATGTGTCGCCCATGATTGGCTAAATGTGTTTGGTAGTTTGGCTTTTTTTAACCAGTTAAGAACTTGCCTTTAAAGATAAAATCTGAAAACTGCTGACATACAGGCTCTCATGCAAAGAGGCTTTACGGATTATAGATGGCATTCTGTACAAGTATGGGATTAATTGGAGCTAGATGAGAAATGAGGCAAATTTTAATGCTCTTAAAAGCAGCGTTGAGAGGAATAAAGACTATATAGAATTCTTTCTATACTGCATATAAGTCAAAACACTCAATGGCTGAAGTTACAGAGGATGAAATAAAAGCATATAGAAAAACACAGTTACCTAACTAGTTCAGCACAAAAAGAAACAGCTGGCAAAACAATCTTAAACAGAAGGTTCATTATATTAATAAAATCATTCATATCTGTAAATTTCTGTGGGACTGAAGGCTAATCCTGATAACTGCAGTCAGTTAATGGAATCTTACAGAGGACCATTTAAAAATCACAGGGTTTGCCTGCATGTAGCCATGGATTTGGAGCCTCAACATTCTTTACCTGATATCTAATTCTGTTTTCCAAGCAACCTGATATTAATTAAATCTTGAGCTGTTGTCATTATATCAAGAAGCTTCTGGAATGCTGTCAACATTATTTTAGGTTCTCGTTCTTTCTTCATATGTTAAATTGGCCTACTGTGGTGCTTTCTATTATTCCTAATGTAAAAGTTATGAAACCCTCTTAGGATGTAGGCTGCAATTTGATATTAAGGACATGTCCTGGACCATCTGTTTTCTTACTTGTACTTGTATAACATTTATGTTTTGTTTGCAGTAGTTGTTAGCATTGAAGAGTGGCGCTGGCTAAGAATTTAATAAATATTGGATTTGCAGCAGCAGAGGATGGCAGCTGAAAAAGATCAGTCAGCTTTCTGCAGACCACTTTAAATAGCTGATCTAACACCAATGAAACAATTTTGAAACTAATAAGGTGCCAGCTGTCTTTGGAGAAATAGAATGCGCTTGTTATTGAAATACTTCTTTTCCTCTCTCTTTTTCTTTCTCTTTTTTTGTTCACTCTAGCTCCTCTAGCCCAACCTGAACATGTGCAGCAAACAGATTTAGCCAGCACACTGGCAATATGTCTTGGCCTACCAATTTCAAGAAACAGTGTTGGGAACCTTATATTGCCAGTTGTTGGAGGCAAGACAATGAGAGAACAGCTACGTTTTGTGCACTTGAATGGGTTCCAGCTTAGCAGATTGCTGCAAGAGAATATACCTGCATATGAAAAAGGTAAATTAACTAAAAAAATGTTACAAGTATGCTAAAAGGAGATTGTTTATGAAACAGTTTGGACTTCAAAATTCAACAGTATGGCATTGCACTGCAAGTTAGCTATTCTTCTGAGAGCAGTATTCAGAACAGTTGTACTGAATTCAGTCTTTACTGCAATCTACTTTGATACACTGCTTCTGAATACAGTTTTTTTAATGACTACTAATATTCCTAGTTGGCAAAAGAGCAAAAATAATGATGGAGTAAGATTAAAGTAAAACTGCCACTATAGTTAAATCTCAGTGGTTTCATAACTGCTCTTTGTGAGGTGTTCTATATAGGGCACTGACTCTGAGCTATTTGGAGAGTTAACACAATGGACTGAATTTTCTAGTTTAAATAAAAAGATGCTTCAAGTAAAGCTGGGAGATAATTCAGGGTAAGTTATCTTTTTATTTCATTTTTATATATTTTCTTGGAATGAGAAGCTAGAGAACTGCTTATTAAAAATGCATGTGTGTGTGTGATTGTATTTGGAGGAAAGAATAAAAAACAAGTAGAGAAAAGAAACCAAGCCTAGCAAAATGTGATATTTCATTAGGAAGCATGATACAAACTGCAGTATAAATAATGAAGTTAATATGATAATTTTGTGAAAAAAATTGAGTCAGAGGGTGAAGGAGAATATTTTACCACTGACACTAGAAGATGTTGTCTTAAAGTGACTGTGAAGCTTGTCAATTGATTTGTTATCTGTTGAATTATTGAAATAACTAGATGAGAATGCAGAGTTGTTTTACGGCTAGGAATAATTAAAGTGGATAGCAACGTAGATTTTAGCAAAATGATCGTTCTAGGTCAGGAATCAATTCTCTTTCAACATCACAGCATCTGATCATAATTAAACCTTGTCCAAGAATCTCAACAGAGCAAATTCTGCTCGTAGCAACAACATGCCTATAGCAGGACCCATGCTCCATCTCTTCTGACATCTTTTTTCTGCACAGATTTCTTTACTTTACCCAGTTGTGTCAAATGAGGAACTTGCCCTGTTGAGGGGTTTCAGAATATGACTGTTGCTGAAAATGCTATTACAAAACTCCATCTGGCAGTATTTCTGCAAACACTGATGAAGCAGGCTAGAGTTTCTACCAGCTTTTTGTTTATATCTTAATTTTCACTTTATTTTTTTGTCTGGGAACAGCTTAATTTCAACTTGTAGCTTTCATCTGAGAAATGAAAGTCAAAATTACTGAGGATAAAAATGTGAGAATTTTTTATGGTGCTTGCTTCTGACTGCAGACTTATTAAAGGTACTGTCTTACTGGAAAGGGTTTGGGAGACAAAGCATCCACAATGATGTTCTCTCCTTTCAGTAATGGAAAGTGTGAATAGCATGGTGCAAATCTAGGTCCAAGTTATGGTGGCTTTTTTTTACAGAGTCTTAATATCAATTTCCCCTGTTTCTGTTGACTTCTTAGAGGGATCTTGTTTTTCTTAAGAGTGTCCTAGATGTGCAAGGGTATAGGTTAATGCTTTGGTCTGTTCAGTTAAGACTGGCAAGTAAACAGTACATTGTGTTTGTTTAGTGTTGTTTGATTGATGTGGATACTTCAGGCTTAGAAATAATAAAGACAATGTCACTAGCTCAGTGACTAATATATGTAACTTAAGAGCATGCATGAATGACCATTTGTTTTGCATGGCCTTTAAGTGAAGATAAATGCCATCCCACTATCCCACTGCAGGCACATGCACATCTGTCAGGATTCCCCTAGAAAGAGGTTACCTTGCAGAGAAGTTATTATATTCAGTAATATGATTCATGTTCAAGAAGGTTGCCCACTTTTTAAAAAAAAATTGTAAGGTAAGAAGGAGGATCCTGGGAACTGCATAACCAGTCAGCCTCACCTCAGTGCTTGGTAAGATCACGAAACAGAGCTTCCTGGAAGATGTATCAAAACATTTGGAAGACAGAAAAAGGTTTTTGGAAATGACTGACACTACTTTGCCATGGGCAAATTGTGTCTGGCTAATTTAGTGTTCTTCTATGATGGAGTAAATGCATCAGTGGACAAAAGATGTGTCATCTACTTAGACTCCTGTAAGGCCTTTGGTAAGGCTTCCCTGATCATTCCTGCTGCTGTTGTTAGAGTGATATGGTTTGATAAATGTATTCTGTAATGAATAAAAAATTGGCTGCATGTCTGTAAGGTCGGTGGCTTAATGTCTAATTGGAAACCAATAATGAGCGGTGATGTAGCGAAAGATGTCTCCATTAATAGTGCTGGCGATGAACGAAGTAATCTTAAAAGCAACTTCCAGCCTGAATAATTCTACAATTCTAAGACTGTAAGTTTGAAAATTGATCTTTATGTGAGAGAGTGGTGACAGGCATGTAGCTGTGCCTGGGAATGGATGATGAAATAGTTGAGAACTTCTGGGTCAAGATTAGTGCACAGACCAACATGGGCAATATTTTATGGGTGTCTAGTGCAGACAGTTGGGCTGTTAGGAGTTTGTTGCTTTTTAGACAACCAGAGGAAGTCTTACATTCACCATCCATGGTGCCCGTGTGGTGCTTCAGCCATCCTGTTGCATTTCAGGCTAGATAACTGGACAGTGAGATGGACTGAAAAGTGTCTCACCTGCTGGGTTCATGTGAATGTGATCAGCAGCACAAAGTCCCCCAGAAGGCTATTGTGATGAACCACAGGGCTTGACTCAAGCCAAAACTATTCAATATCTTCTTCAGTGATCTGACCAGCGAGACAAAGTGGTATCTCAGCAAGGGAAGGACACAACAGAAATCTGGGAGAAGTGCTTGATACAGTATGTAGGTCTCTTGCCACTCAGAAGCGCTTTGACAGGCTGGAGAAATGAGCTGACAGGAATCTCTTAAGGTTCAGCGAAGGGAAATGCCAAATCCTACACCTGGAAAGAATTAATCCTAATGTATCATTGCAGATTGGGTTTTGACTGACTGGAGGAACCACTACGGGGTGACTGGGGACATCAAGCTGAGTATCAGGCAGCAGAGCACCCTCGTGAAGGGAGGGGCAGTAGCATCCAAGGTGGCATTAGGAGGACAGTCATCAGCTGGTCAATCCTACCTCTTGTATCAGCTGTGGTGAGTGGGCATCAGGAGTCTTGGGTCTGGTGCTGGGCTTCTCAGTACCATAATTTAGTGGATATGACCCTTCTCAGTACCATAATTTAGTGGATATAACATAGTGAGTGCAGTGCATGGTCATGAAGGTGGTGAAGGGATTAGAACGTCTGTCATACGAGGAGGGGCTGAGGGTGCTAGGACTGTTTAGGAGGGGTCTTTTCAATGTAGGTAATACATGATGGGAAGGAATAAACAAGATGGATCCAGGGTCTAATTGGTGGTCCTCACAAAACACTTAGAGGAAACCTTTTTAGGTAAGATTTGTCAAACACTGGAATGAATTGGCAAGAAAGATTGTGGAGGCTGTAAACACTCAAGACCTGACTGGACACGGATCTGAGCAATCTTCTTTAGCTCACCCTTGTCAGAGCCTTTTAATCTGTATTTGCAGAACATCTGAACACTCATCAGAGTTGTGCTGACAGCTCTTAGGCTATATAATTTCTGAATTCCACAGACAAGGTCTGCTAGCAGGTTTTTTGAGTGGAAGAAACCCCAAAAGATAATTGGAGTCAGTTGGACATCACTCCCATTTGCTTAGTTGAGCATCAGTCATATTGAAACTGCTGCTGCAATTTCAAGCTTTCTAATATAGATTCTCCTCTAGTAACAACTAGTGGATTATAACATTTCAGTTCAATGCTAAGAGAAATGCCTATAACTGGAACTTCAGTTTAAAGTAAAAGATATACTTGAAAATGCTTGCAAGGATAGCATAAGCCTTGCTGCTTTAAGAAAAATAAAATTATTTTTGGCTCTTGAGGTCAAAACCAGTAAGCTCTACTGAAGGGGAAAACGTTGCATTCCTGTTCAGTGCTGTAATTTACAGCACAGGTATTAGAGCAGCAGCTGTTGAGACCATGAGGATGATGACTGAGTCAGGAAAAGACTCGTCCATTTTAAGCTATATCATAAAATATACATTCATTTTTGGTAGAATATTAGTTTTCTTCTTTACACAATGAGGTGAAGTCAGCTGTCAGTTGAGTTGAATCGCAGTCAGATGGGAAGGCAGAATGATTTTAACAAGCTATTTCATAAAGAAGCTATGGATTTCTCTGAATTCAACTGCTCCAATGTTAAGAGCAAACTGTAACAGTACACAAAAATTTCTTTTCATCTTCAAGTGTGTTTTAAATATATCTGTTAATAAATAAAGAGCAGAATGAAGGCAGGTCGGTAACTTTCCTTCTGCCCCCATGTTTGTTCATTTAAACATGCATTTTCAAACTAAGAGGTTGTACAACATTCAGTGAGACTTGGGCTTTGCTTTATTGAGGTACAAAAAAATCCTCACACTTAAACATATCGTCAAGTAAATTAAATTTTAAATGAGAAACTTGAAGGTTGACTAAGGGCTTTATTATTTAAAACATATCTTTTTGAAACATGCTGATAAATTGTAATGTGAGGCATGAGGTTTTCTTTTGATAGATGTGGATACATGCAGCTAAAGAAAAAGTCTGAAAAAGGAAAATAAAAATATCTAGCAAAAGTTAAAAAGCTGAAAGAAGAATTATCTAAAAGCACACTTTGGATTTTTGAGCAAGTTCATACCTCAGTGTAAGATAGGCAGCCAGGTATCTAGCAGTGCTTCCCTCATGTTCTGAACTTCTGAACATGTAGTTGAATGACAAATTAGGACCTTTTCTTTGAAAGACATTTTACAGTGGAATGAAGAGTCATGCTTGAGAGCAAGTTGGGTGGTGTTATTAAAATGAGTGCAAGCTTTTCAATTTGGGACTGATCCTGAACTTGTATTAGATTAAAATAGTTTGACTTTTACTGGGACACGTATATGTTGAAGCTGGAGAAGTCACTTTTACATTATTCATTCTTTCCTTATAACTTTTTTTAAATGATTGCTGCCTGTAACTGGAACTAAGTGAAATTTTTGTCAAACAGATGCTTGCAAAGCTTATCCATCTGGTTTTGATAAGATGGTAGTGAGGCTGAAGCACAAATTGCTAATGTAATACTATGCAAGTAAAACATTGCCAGTGCTTTGTGAGATGTACAGCTGGGCAAGCTTGCTTTTGATTTTGCTTCAGTTTTGACTTGTCTTATAAGTATGCCGGGAGTACAGGGGTGACTTGCCAGTATTACCTGCCTGTTACCAAGGTGCTTCTCCAACAACTTAGCGTCCATGACCCTAATTATTTTATGCCTTCTGCATGTGAATGTGCCACTGAACCAATATAACTAGAGTTTTCCAATGAGATTTGGTAACCATGGTCTTTTATTCCTGTCTGAAAGATCTTTAAATCATTCATTCATGAGGGTTTGGTCATCTTTCATAACATGGACGCAATGGTTTTGGTGGGCAGTTAGCATGGAAAGGAGTAGATGAGAATGAAATAAAAATGCTAAAAGGAATGAAGAGGGAGACTAGTCAAGAAGCATGAAAAGGGAGCAGAACAGGAGCAGATGATCTGGAGGGAATTTATTTATGTTTCAAAATATAGCTTGAACTCATTTCAGTCTTCTGTATAATGAAAAAGTGTCATGTCAGATCTCAGTTTGATTAAAGCTCATTTTAGGTGATCCTTTATGGATGTCCTCAAATGTATGAATATTTAACTCTTATTTTAAATATACTGAATGAGAAACTTTACAGGGAAGTTAAGAAAATTACAGGAAGGAAATGAAATCCTCTGTGTGCCCTTGCAGGTATCTTGATATACAGGTGTTTGCTGATGGCTGGATTGTACTTTCTGGCAGATCCCTGCAAGCCTCCTTCCTGCATAGCAGGGTCAGCATGCCTTGGAGTCTGCTAGAAGTCTTGGGAAAACAGACTGGACATTTTGAGTTAAACATTGCCTTTTAAAATGCTCACCTTGAATTCAGCCCCCTGTAGATGATGAAATGTCTTGTATGATAAGAGACTTGCAAACAGTAAGCATGATTCTTTCATGACTATATGAATTGAGAATAGAAATACTTCCTTCACCTTCATTCACTTGAAATAAAATCTAAAATGTTTCTGAGATAATAATGTACTTTTGCTGAAAAGGCTTAACAAAAAATAGTGGTTTTTTTCCGAGTAGAAAACACTCTTCATCTACGAAGAGTTAAAAAGAGACGCAGCTTAGGTCTTTGTGACACCAAAGTTATTTCACTCATTGTTTTAACCGTTCTTGTCTGAAACTATTCAGCAAATGTTTCACCCTACTTTCAGCAAAGAAGGAAAGAACTGCAAGTTATATAAAATTTCCAAATTGACCTTTTGTACTTAAGTTATCATTACCTTTCAAGTCAAATTGCAGGGAAATAATAAGTACTATTAGTGTGAAGTGAAATTAAACATCTATTTTTTAGAAAAAATTCAGATAAATGTGAATATTCATAGCATAAGCTCCAGTGAGATATGAGTTTCTGAAAATTATGCTCTTGCTTTTTATGTCTTATCAACTGAATTTATATTGTGAATGCATACTGTATTCAATTGACCAGTATTTGAAAAGCAGAATCACAGATTAGGTAAAGTAGGACTGGATCACTGTAGGTTATCTAGTCCAACCACCCTGCTCAAGCAACATCCCCTACAGCACATTACTCATGAATGTGTCCAGACAACTTTCGCATATCTCAAGAAAAGGGCTCTGCAACCTCTCCATGCAACCCGTTCCAGTGCTCAGCCACCCACAGAGTACAAAAGTTTTTCCTCATGTTTAGGTAGAACTTCCTGTGTTTCTGTGTTGCCTCTTGTCAACAGGCAGACTCCTGCCTGTTGCTGGGCACCATTGAGAAGAGCCTGGCTCCATCGTCTCGACACTCTCCTTTCAAATACTTACAGACATTTCTGAGGTCCTCTCTCACCCATCTCTTCTTGAGGATGAACAGGCCCAGCTTCCTCAGCCTTTCTTCATAGAAGAGATGCTTCCAGTCCCCTCATCATCGTGGTTGCCCTCCACTGGACCTGCTGCAGGAGCTCCATGTCTCTCTTGTCCTGAGGAGCCCAGAACTGGACACAGATCTCCAGATGTGCCTCAACAGGACAGAGCAGAGGGACAGGATTACCTTCCTAGACCTACTGGCAATGCTCTTCCTAATGCACCCCAGGATCCCACTGGCCTTCTTGGCCCCCAGGACACCCTGCTGGCTCATGGACAGCTTGCTGTCCATCAGGACACCCAGGTGCTTCTCTGTGAGCTGGCTCTCCAGCAGCTCACCCCAGCCTTTGCTGGTGCCTGGGGTAGTTCCTCCCCAGGTGCAGGACCCTGCACTTGGCGCTGTTGAATTTCAGATGTTTCTTCCCATCCCTCCAGCCTGTCAAGGTCCTTCTGAAGGGCTGCACATCTCTTTGGGGTATTGGCCACCCCCAGCTTTGTGTTACTAGGGAACTTGCTCACAGGAGGCTTCTGCGCCTTCATCCAAGTCATTGGTGAATTAGTTAAACTTCTTTGGACCCAATGTCGACCCTAAGGGGACATGGCTACTAACAGGCCTCCAACTAGACAGGCTTTACACTAATGATTAAAACCCTCTGAGCTCTGCCATTCTTTTAGTTCTCAGTCCACCTTCAGCATCCACTCATCCAGCCCATACTACCAGCTGGCGTGGTGTGTGTGTTGTCTCCTTTGATGTTTTTCCTAGACATCAGCAATTTGATCAATATATACAATGTGTTCTGGATAATGAGTGATTCCAGTGGACAACATTGCTTTCTTTCCCCTTGCAGTGTCTGAAGCATTTAAATTGTTTGTCCTGGAAACATTTTATAAAAATGAATGGCTATTTTAATAAGTTTGTCAATTGTTAGAGGTCTTGACAGTTCATTAGGTTAGAATTAATTGCTTTTATTCCAAGTAACTGGTATTGCTGCAGAAAGATAATCTAATTTTGTACCTGTGAAAAAATTTTCAACTGCCATAGCAATTATATATTTTTATACATTATACAAGCAGATATAAAAATATGATCACATCTCCAAGTAATCTTTCTTTGTTCATGGATCCTCTTACTTCTTTTCTCTTCTTCTCTCCAGATCCTGGATATGAACATTTTAAGATAGCAGAAAAATCCCATGGTAATTGGATCAAGCTGTATTTAGAGGGGAATAATTCAGAAATACTCTTAAATCTTGGTAAGAAGGTCCTGAAACAATACTTGGAGGCCCTCAAGACTTTGAGTTCTTCATTAAGCAAACAAGTTGCACAATATGACATGTATTCGATGATGGTGGGGACTGTGATCATTATGGAGGTACGGAAATAGATCTTTCTGTGTAAACGTTAAGTGCACAAAAGTAAAGTATCTTGGTGTTGGATATGTAATGTATACACTTACTAATCTTTAAAATTACTGAATATGGGTTCTTAGGGTTGGCTGACATTCTGCTTGCATAAGATTAATACTCTTTTTAAAGTAAAATCTAGCCCTTAAAATGATTAAAGAGTGCTTTTGATATGAATTACTTATGTTTTAGTATAACTAGTAACAGCAGATATGCAGATGTGCTACAACTTCAATTACTCCCATATAAGTTACCCTTGTATTTTTGAGTAGCTGTACTGCATTAGGAAAAAAAAAAGTCTGGCAAGTAAATCCCTAGCTGTTCCTCTTTATCTAATATTGAGTATAGCTGCTTCAACAGGCAATACCTTATATGGAAAATTCTCACAGTTCCACGAATTGTTCCTTGTACTGATAGATTTAGAGCCCTGAAATAATACTTGCTGTAGGGTTACCTCTTCATATCTCCTGTAGTTACAAGGATAAGATATACCATATCTTTAATTTTAAGTGGATCTCTCCAACTGATGTTTTCGGAGAAATTCAAGTGCTGGGTCTCATTTGTCCTGGCAGGGCTCTGTGCCTTGTCTCCCATGCACTGCTCTCTGCACACAGAGTGCTTCTGAAATGGCTTTCGGGTAGACGGCACAGTGGGGTTTGTCACTCTGCTGATCACTTCACAGGAATGAGTTCCATGATGCCCTTGGGTAGATGGGATAGTAGGTTCTGTTCCTGCTCTACAGATGGAAGATCTGGAGGTGGACAAAGTTCAGTGCAAAGCTGAAGGTGCATATCTTTCTTTGTTCCTTTGTTTTCAGAACCTGTGCATTCAAGTTATTGACAGTTACTTTAGATCTGAAGCACTGGATTTTTTTTTTTTTGGACTGCAGTTGTAGATGTTTACTATTTCTGGAAAAGAAATCTTAGGTGTTACACACAATCAAAGAAATATACAGCTACTAACCACAGAAATTTTTGTTGAGAAGTGTATGCTCAGAGTGGCTCCAGCAAAATGGCTGAAGTTATTTCTTTTCTTCAGTGCAATACTAAAGAAACTGCCTTGCTTTCCAAAATGTTTTTGTCTTGATATCGATTTTCCACCTTCACTGAATAAGTAAGAGTAGAGAAACTCAGATGTCTCTTCAAACTACACCATGCTATAAATGCCATTTATCCTGTATTTCATATGAGGAGAATGCTTCTGAGACGTGAACTGATAACACTGCATTTGCTCTAAAGACCTAAATTTAGTTTGGTAGATACCTACAGTTTGAGCATTTTCCTGCCATGAGTGCTGTTTTAGTTTTAAGTGATGGGCTGAAACGTAAGACTTAAGGCAGTGTGATACTCAAAACTGCATATTTTCATAATCAAATTAAATATGTAGTAGAATATGAAGAAACAGCAGATTATTGCAAAGCTTTTTTTTTTGTTTACTATGTCTCACTGTAGTATGGAAAAATTGTAGGCATAGGTCTTCACAAGTGACAGTGAAAGATAACAGGTTGACGGGGGTCTGATATAGTTGGTTTTGTTTTGATTTGTTTTAATCTTGCCCTAGTACCAGCTGATTGAGGTCAGTCTAGTCCTAGCTCCATCTCTGCAGCTTGCAAACATTTTAGTGTGTGGCTGAAACTTCCCACTTTTTGATGAAGGTTTGTATATGAGTAGCAGAAAGTTTCTTTGTGTTGTTCATCTCTGCTGCCACAGTTATGTAAGAGAAAACTTGGCATTCTGCTCGATCGGTGTTCAGGTCAAAGCAAAGTGAAAGTAAAACCAATAAATTCAGCTAAGACAAGGAGAGATACAAGAGGTAAATAGTGGGAGAATTCACAAGCTAGAAACTCAGCATACATCTCATACAGTGATGGTATGAGAACTTCCCCTCATTTGGGAAGCTATGTAGCTCAGCAGGATCTCATACATATGTATTTCTCATACAGAAAATTAATTGCCTTTGACAGAGTGTATTAACTTCAGGCATTTACAGGTGACAAACAATGGGTCAAATTTGTTTGCTTAGGAGCTGTTTTGATATTGGGAGTTCAAGGTCTTTTACAGGGAATAAAGCATTGGTTGCCACAGGTGAGGAGGCAAATGATGATTTATTAAACTTAGAAACTTGTGTGTTTAAGCCCTTAATAAATGAAAAGACAATATTGGGTTCTCCCATTTATATGGTAATGTCTTACTGGGGGAAAAGAAATCCAACATAATTCTTCACAGTTTTTTTTTTTATAAAGTATGCATATTACAGAGTTACATGGATGACAACAGCTTGATTTTTTGTGTGAATTCTTACTGTATGATTTAGCTAACCCAAATTTTCAAAGTATCATTCCTCTATTTTTTTTCTAGGTTCTGATACTGCTTTTGCTCAGTATTCCAAAAGCCTTGAGCAAGCGAGCAGAATTTGAAGTGCCCCTCTCCCCTCCACTGTTCTCTCTGCTGTTTTACTTGATGTGTCTGATGCTGTGTGCTGTTCATGTCGTTGTATGCACATCAGCAGAAAGTTTGTGCTATTTCTGCAGTATGTCCTGGTTAACAGCAGTTGGAGTGATGATGCTGATTTCTGCACTCATGTGTGGTATTTTATCTGCTATTGCAAAGATCTTTGAGAATTACAGACTTCCACCGAAGGTGAGAGCATGCATTAATTATGGTTCAAAATGTTTTATCTTTCATATACTGTGTTTCATATAATATCTTATGTCTTTCATAATACTGTCAGTTAAAATTTTGTGTTCTCTGGGTATGCTTAAAGAAATTCTTACTTGTATTGTAATATGAATATGTACTATTATTTAAAATTGTAATTGAAATGTGTTGTTTTCCCTGTGGCATGATACCAACCTGATGAAGATCTAAGTGCTTTTTTTGAAATGATTTGAAGAATTTTTAAAAATACTGTACAGTATTTTTCAGTTGACTTTATGAGATTGGAAACAGTTATGCCGTGTACAAATCCTATGCTTTTACACAGTTTTCACAATTGCAATTAAAGCAAGATGTATAATACTTTACAACAATATGAACAAAGGACAGGTTATGATACAACAGACAGTAATGCTCGAAGAAGAATATACTTTTCCAGTATAAACTTTCTTGTATTGGTGTTATTAATGTTTGGGACTTTTTTTAAAATAGTTTTGAAAACGCAACTGTCTTGGTTTGAAAGACA
>WBNO01005526.1:237163-273343 GCA_013400575.1 Peucedramus taeniatus | reverse complement strand
CAAATCCACTATTCCTCTCACTGCAAATCTGTACTTCACATTCAGATGAGACACTCATGAGCACTCCCAGCCACCTTCCTTCCAGAGGAGCCTGGGGCCACTGGGTCTCTCTTCTCCCTAAAATCAGCCCTGCCAGGCACAGCCTTACTGACATTTGCACTGCAGGCACGTCGGCTGCTCACCAAACAGCAGCCAGCATTCCAGACTACGGAACAGCTGTTTGTGCAAGGCAGAATAGAGCAGCTGAGAGGCTGATTCAAGTGCACAACTGCTGTGCTGTGAGCACAGCACACTGCACAGCAATGTGTGACTGTGAGCACAGCACACTGCACAGCAATGTGTGACTGTGAGCACAGCACACTGCACAGCAATGCGTGACTGTGTGGAGTGCAGCAAGCCCAGGGGAAGTGAGTGCCACTGCACAGAGAAGTCCTTTGTGTCATGGGTAGCACTTGCTCTTTACAGAGAAAATTAACTGCCTTGTACTTCTAAATGCATCAAAAAATAATCCAAAAGAGTATTGGTAAATTGTGTATTCTGGGTCAGAGCATTTTCACAAACTCCAGATGTCCCCATTTTAGTGCTAAACCACTTGCATAGATATTTCTACTTATTTCTACATAGGAGCTTACTAATTTCCTTCTGGCACTGCTGGAAACCTTCTCTTTCTCAAAAAGTCTGTTCCAAACATGTGTGTGCCGAGCAAGGCAGCACATCTTAAGCAAAAAAATATATTTAATCACCAGCTTCAAGATTTTAAATCCAAAATGGATAAATGTGATTGCTGAAACTGATCTTTCCAATAACAGAGGCTGGAAATGTCCTTATGTGCTTCATATATTAAGCCCATACCAGCTGCATATGAGCAGGCAAAACCAAAATCACAGAATCATAGAATGTTTTGGGTTGTAAAGAACCACAAAGATCATTTTGTCACAACCCTCCTGCCATGGACAGGGAACCTTCCACTAATATCTTTCCAGAATGTCTGGAAAATATTCCGAAATGTCTTTCCAGGTCCTACTGATTAGGAAGGAAGAGCACTATCCCTTGCCTTGATCATTGTCTTTTCATGAAAGCTCAGAGTAAATAAAAAAATTCAGGTCACTTTCAGGACTCTGATATTGAAGTAACCATTGATTCCTGGGGCTGCCAGGCAGTCCTGCAGTTCAAGTTATTCTGGAGCATTTCAAAGAAATGCTGTCCTTTCTAACTGTTTCTGCATTTAGGAACATTCTGTGCCTGTCACATAGTCCTGAGAGTGATTTTGAAGGAAAAAAAATCAAAATGGGTAATAATTACTAACAGATTGAGAGTCTAATAGAGACTGGAAATTCCTTTCATACATAAGATGCAGAGCAGTGGGGTTTTATTTTTTGTTTTCAATACTCCCATCCAGATTTTAATGGCTGTTCTGACAGTGGCCCCAAGGATTGTCTGTGCACCCTCTAGTGCAAACACTCACCAGAACCCCTGACTCAGACTCCCGTGACAGCACTTGAAGGCTTCTCTTTTTGTACTTGACATGCAAACAAGACCTACCTACCACACGGTGTTGTCTTGTTTCATTCCGTGGCTGCAGACTGATCACAAAACCAAAATCACAGAATGGCCACTGAGTGAGAGTGGTCAGAGACTCTCTGAGATACTCAGAGACTCTCTGAGTCTGAGGCTATTTCTACATCCGGAGTACAGGGTCTTTTCCACAAGCAGCAAAAGTTTTGTTTGTTGGTTTGTTTGTTTTCTTCCAGATTCAACCCACAGAACTAACTCAAAGGCTGGATAACAAGAAATTTTATTGTTGAAAAAATTATACTGGACTGACAAATGCAAAGTTTCAACAGAGAACTAGTGTTTCAGACTGTATGTCTCACAAGCACAAATTCAGCTGTTTCCCAGTTCCACTGAAATTACACCCATTTCCCACAGGATTAAGAACAGGTCCTACTCTCAGGTCTCCTTGGCACATGATTGTGCAGCACAAGGGGAGTTAGCACACAGGAGGAATTACTCAGCACTATCACTGTCATGTCCAAAGAGCAGACCTCTCATTTCTAGGACTAAGGGCAGAATAATTTCACTAGAGCACAGCAAACCTCTGCAAATGCCAAACAAGGTTCTCAAAATGCATTTGCAAGGAGGTACAGGAGATGAAAAAGGGGTCATTAAAAATATAGCAGTATCTCTGAAAATGTCACTGGGTGCTTGCAACCAGAGAGGTTTCTGACCAGGTTGTCCTAGGATCCAAATGCAGCAGCAATTATGGTTCATGCATATTTAATTACTGTTAAATGAACAGGTAATATATCTGATAAGGCTGGTCTAGCTGAGCATATTACTGAAGTTTAGCTACCACAAATCCAAAAATTAAGGAAAGCAATGTGCCTTTTTAAGCCTTGGACTAGTTAAGAACAGTGTTGTTTATATACATGCATCTTTGCTGTCATAATACATTGTTTTTTCCATTTTCTATGGACTATAACAACAAATTTTATTGCCCTCTCCAAATTAGTGTTTCCTAGCCCACTGCACTAACAACTACTCAGGAACATTTTCAGTGCAGATGAGCAGTTCAGGCTTTAAAAGAAATTACATGTGTTTATATAAAAACCAATTACTTACACTTATTTTTACATTTCTGCTCTTGCTGGCAGTTGTTTCTATACATGAGTGTTCCTCTGATATCCCATCACCACCAAACCTGTATGTTGATTGGTTTTGTACATGGTTATTGTCACAGCACAGGTGGGAATATAAGCATAGGGAGATAAAATATATAGCACAATATATAGGGAAAAAATATACTGAAACCCTAAAAACACTGATCAGAGAGCTCTTAAAAATCAAACTGCAGCCCTCCACTTCGTCAAGACAGAAGTCTGAAATGAGCCATTTGCATCCGTTACCAATTCCTCACATACAGAATAATACGCAGCTTGAGTCCGGGCCGACACCAGGAATTGGGGCCCAGCCCGGGCTGGCCGGGTTTGGCCCCGGGGCCGCTGCAGGCTCCGCTCGGCTCCGCCCGCNAGGCCGGGCCTGCTCCGGGAACCGCTGCTCCGCGGGGAACCTTCCCCCCCGGCCCCGCCCGGGACAATAGGGGCCCAGGCGGCCGCGATGGACTCCGGCAGCGAGACCCACGAGCTCAACGGGACGGCGGAGGGCGCGGAGTCGGCGGCCGAGGAGCAGGTGAGGGCTGGGGCCGGGGCCGGGGCCCGGCGCCCGCGTCCTTCCCGGCACCGTGTCCATCCCGTCGTGTCCCTCCCGGGGCCAGGCGGGACGGGGACCCCGCGAGGTGCGGTGGTGGTCGGTGCTGCTCGGTTATTGCTGGGTTTTTATCCCGCCTTCCGCTCATTCCGCGCCGTTCCTGCCGGGAGGCCTCTGCGCGGGTCCGTGTGCCCGGCAGAGCATCCCGGGCGGCTCCTGGCTCCTACAGCTGTCACCTGCCACCAGAGCCCTCCCGGCCCGGCCCGCCCGCAGCTCGCCGCGCTTGCAGGGCTTGGCCCGCCCAGCTGGCTTGGGAGAGGATATCCGCGCAGAATGAGCAATTACAAAACTAGGAGGAATTACTGAAGTGGTTGTGTCTCTATGGTTAATTTCCACGCAGTAATCAAAATAAAAGCAAGAATACCCAGCTTTTTCATACTCTGTTGTCAAAACATGACCAGACATCCTCACTGGGAAATATTCATCCGCATTCTGTTTAAGTATAAAGGATGTTTGCAGAGCATGCCACTTATCTGGAAAAAACAGATGGGTAAAAGAGTGTCTTTTATCTTGTTTTGGAAAGGACTTAATTCTAAAGGCAGCTCTTACTCCAGCCTAAGTCTCTGCCACAGAAACCGCTGTACTAAACCCTCTTCTGTGTCACTGGTAAAACATTCTGGTTACAGACAGACTGGGCTGATTGTATAGCACATCTGTCCTTCCTCCAACCCTCCCTCCCTGACAAACCCTTGGAGTCATGAGTATGAAACCAAGAAAAATAAAAATCTGTTTTTAATAAATCCTGGAAATCCTACCTAAAGTTAATCAAGGCTGGGATATGCAGGTCAAACTGGTGGTCTGGAGTGGTTTCCTCTAAACCTCTGACTTCTCAGGAGTTCTCTCATTTTCTTGGCACAGCTTTGTGATTGCATCACAAGCACTCTTGATGGGGGTTTTTTTCCCAGTGTGGTCTGCTCCAAGAAATTTTCAGCAACTTTCCTGTTTTACTTCATCTTCAGTTACAAGCAACTCTCATTTGTTACATCTTTCCCATCAAAATTCAAGTTCTCAGTGAGTGCCATATAAAGAATAAACAGTGAGACATGTTATTCCATTGTTTTTAATGTATACAGTGGCACTTCAGTGAACTTCATAAGCACTTTTTAAATTTTCTCACACAGACAAACACACACAAAGTATATGCAAGGTAAAACAGATGGGGACAGATTTTTCAAAAACCCATTTCTGAATAGAAGATACCTTAAAAAATCTGCCAGTGTTCACAGTTCACACAAACAAAAGAACACCCCAGCTCAGCAGCCACCTAAACTTGGAGAGACCATCTCCTTGCTTCTAGAATTGGGCTGGCATGGCACACCTCACTGACTAATATGTGTAATTATACCTGGCAGAAGTATCTCATCTCTTCTTCAAAGGATCTGTTCATACAAATACAGATTATAACTGTTTTTTCATCCATCTAGTTGCTTTCCCTGTTCATGGTTATATTGAAACACTCTCCATTCACCACGTTGTACAATCTAGTTTAATGTTTCCAAGATAATAGGATGTGCTAGATGAAGGTGTTAAAGAAGAGCTATGAAAAAGGTGAACAAGAATTGGATAGTAGAAATAAGCAGCTTTAATCATGTTATTCCTAAAAATGTGTTGAAGTCCGTATATTAATTCAGGAGTAATTAGGAACATGACAGTAATTTGAAACATGGCAGTTTCTTGGCATCATACTGCAAGTAACCAGGCTGTAGGAACTTGAAATTATTTTGCTGCATATAGCCTGAAATGGTATGTTCTTATTACTCCTGTCAAACTGAATTTGGAGTATTCTATATACTCCAAATATTGATACTATTGGTGATAAGTTTTTGCTTGCATGCTTTTTGAGTAGCTAGAGTAAACAAACAGTGTGTTAGCCACACAAAATAGACAGTCCACAGCCCAGTTGTGAGCAATAGTATTGTAAGACCAAATGACTGGAATGAGTGGTAATAATGCAAGGCAGAAAAAATTATACAGGAGCAAACTTCTATTTAAATAGCTGTGTGAACAAATTTGAGTTACTCCTTCGTTTCACAAATTTAGTCATGAGGTGTGTTGATTATTTTACAGTAATTTCATGAGTAGAAATATTTTACTGGATCCTGGAACTAGTACAACTTTAGGAAAACAGTGCTTTGCCCTCAGCAGACTGTACTTTTCCCTTTTTTAATATTAATTTTTTTAGCTCTCAGGAGTCAACATGATTGCCACTGTTTTTTTCTTAATGTATTTATACTTGCATGTTCTGTTTGAATAAAAGTGATTCTTCTTAAGAACAGGGTTTTGGAGCTGCTAGAAAATCATGATGTCTATGAAATACAAACGCATGCTGAGTTTTTCCTTTTTTTTTTTTCTTGCCTCTTTTTTTTTTTTCTTTTTTTTTTTTTTTTTTTTTTTTTTTTTGGCATTTGCCTGCAACCACAGCATGTCAATATATGATTGCAGAGTTCTCATAAACTAGTTAGTGTTACACTGGATTGGTATTGGGTGAACATCTCCCCCCTCTCCTCAAAGTGAAATTTCCATGGCAAATTAAACTAATGATTCATTCCAGAGCCAGGGGTAGGGGTTTTTCTCTTGAGTCAGTGCTAAGCTGAGCAAGTGATGTAATGTTTTTTTGAAGGATAAACCACAAAATATCTTCTGAGGAGGTGTACAAAGGATCCATTAGAGATAAGGAGGCCACAAGGATGGTGAAGGGCCTGGAGGGGAAGCCTTGGTCTATTCAGCTGGAGAAGAGGAGGCTGAGGGGAGACTCATTGGGGTCAACAACTTCCTTGTGAGTGGAGGAGGAGGGGCACTGATGTCTTGTTGTGGTGACCAGTGATAGGACCTGTGGGAACGGCCTGAAGTTGTGTCAGGGGAGGGTTAGGATGGCTCTCAGGGAAAGGTTCTTGGACCCAAGGGTGCTGGCACTGCCCAGGCTCCCCAGGGAATGGGCACAGCCCCGAGGCTGCCAGAGCTGCAGGAGCCTTTGGACAGCACTGCCAGGGATGCACAGGGGGGATTGTTGGGGGGTCTGGGCAGGGCCAGGGGCTGGGCTGGGTGGTGCCTGTGGGTCCCTTCCAGCTCAGCCTATTCTGTGATTCTGTAATCATCCTTTACACGACTAATAAGGCTTAAAATATTTTTGTTGGAAGAATACTTTTTTCTTTGTTGAATATTTTACCTGGTTGTTTTTAGATCAGCAAAATCTCTGAGGTGGAGGGGAAATCTAACTTCAGAGTGGCCATATATGGCCCCCTGCAATTTCAGTGTATAGGTGATAGAGATGTGAACAGAAATTCTACAACTATAAGTATTATTAAACACTAGTGTAAAGTTGCTAGTTCAAGCCTGTAACTGTAGGTTTGATCTTAGGAAAAAAAAAAAGTTCTGAAATGGTGTTCTGTTTTAGTCCTGTATTATTCCTTTCATGTCTGAGCCATCTCTTTTTTGATTTAAGTGGAATTTTTCCAAACATGAAATTTCCCCTCAAAGATCTGGAAAAATTAGCCATGTGGTGTTTTTCTGAAAGATTAATACTTCAAAACCATAATAAATTACTTCTTAAACAAAATTGCATTCAGCATCTTTTTAACAGTTCTGATTGGGAAGAATATTGCAGAACACAGTGAAGAACAGCACCACTAAGTTCAGTATGGCTCAGCTTTTGTTCTGCCCAGTTTCATTATTATTGAGCAAGTTTCCATTGTTTTATAATTCAGACTTATTCTTAAACACGGGATTTTCAGGAAGCTTGCTTTATGGCATTACAAACCCAGAAATCATTCTGGTCCATTCTCACTTTCAGTTAAGGCTGTTGGCCCATAAAATTGCATTAAGAACTAACCCCAAATAGAACGAAAACTGCTGTAATCCTTTCTATAACAATTTACTGTATTTAGCAAAGATACTTTATTGTTTTCAAATATTTCCATTTTCAGTGCTGTTTCCTTCCTGTCGAATCACCAGGTGGGGCTTAGCTGTGATTCATGAAGCTCAGCACCTAAGGACATTGGCTACAGAGCCGCTTGTATTTGCTTTTTAATAAATGTAACCAATAAATCCTTTCTGTACTTCAAAGGGACTCAGTTTTTCTGGGTGTACTGTTGAACTGGGGAGTAAAGCAAAGCAGATGCAGAGTCTGTGCTAACACAGAGGGACTGTGAACCAGTACCATACAATCTTGGAGTGAAGGTTCCGTCTTACAGAGCTAAAAACATGCCTGTTTATGACATGGCATTGTAGCTTTATCCTTGCAGAGTGCAGTGCTCTGGGCAAGCAAACAGCCCTGGAGTGGTACTGCCTGTGGGGACAGCACCATGTCACTGTGAAAATCAGCTCTTCCATGGGATTCTTCCAGTCACGGATGGAGCAAGAGGGAGAGACTTTTCACTCCTGTCCTTTGTCTGACTGTGCATAAACCAGCAGGACAGGTTGTTGTGCTGTGAGGCTGAAGCTTTGCAGCACTGGGGACCTGAAGGCAGGCAGGGAATACTGCAGGGAATGGAGTCCCAGCTGCACATGACTCTTACACACATGTGAACACATGTGCTGGCTTTGCTCAAACTCCTTTGGAGACACGAACACAAGGGCTTAGCTTGTTTCTACCAAGGAATTTGAATGATGAATGTGTGTGAGGAGGTGTTTTGGTTGCACATACTGCTCTTTTGCCAAATGACATTTGCAGGAAAAGCATTCCTATACCTGCATCCTAGAAAATCTCCAGACATTCCACTGTCCCTCTCCATGGCCCTGTGGGTGATCATAGCACAGTAAGTGTTGTTTGGTGCTGTGGGCTACACACCTTGCTGCATGCCTGGAATCCCCCTGAAACCGTAAAGCCACATAACCAAGTTCTCCTATAATTTCTGTTGTACAGACTGTCACTCTCCTGAGGTTAAGGCAACATCTCTTCTTTCATTACCTGTGTATATATTGCTGTGTTACACAGTCTGATGTGCCCATGTAGTACTGACTGCATCAGCTTCAATAGGGCAGTGGCCTTCAGCTTGCTCCCTGAAGACAAGGCTAATTTACTCTTTTTTTTTTATTTTTGTTTTATGGTTTTTCAGCATCAGTCAGGAAACAGGAAGTTAATGTTTCTGGGGTTTTCATGATTACAGGTAATTTTTCCTACTGAAGGCAAGATCACAGGCTGAGAAAAAGCTCTGATATTTGCTGCTGCCCTATGACAAATTACACTCAGTCAAATATTGGGCTTGTGATGGATGACAACATGTCTGGTGAAAACAGATCAAGTTTGGTATTTAAATGCCCTGAAAAAACTGTCAATGTGTACATGAATATCTACCCTGCTTAAAAGGAGGATTTTAGGTCTGGACTGTGGCAAGCCTGGCTTGGGAGTTGATAATGTTTAGTGCTGCTGAGGAGAGTAATTAGAGGGTGTCTTCTGCATTTGCAGTCTAATCTGCATTGGTTGCATCCTTTCAGACTCCTTTCAAACTCCTTGTTTCCTGGCAAGCAGGAACACATTTGGGCAGTAAAAAAGCCTCTAAGAAGTAGTTTAGAGAAGTCAGCTAGAATAAGCTTACTTTTCCCATATTTGTTTGTTATTTTTAAAGTCTAGAAGTAAGAGCAGAAAGAAGGAGATTCCTAACCTGTTCAGAGACAGCAGGATAGAGGATCACTTACTCTTCCTTCCTCGTGGAGTTTGGCAGCTAAGTCTAACCTAGTTACCCTAAGCTGCATCTAATCCACAGAGAAATAGGCGCCTCTGGGAGACAAGCAGTCAAATTTCAAGTCAGGTCACATGAACCATCATCAGGAAACACTCATATATTCATCCCATTGGGTTAACTAGCCATAAGCTTGCCCTGCAGTTGGTTTTTATTTTTCTGTTTGTTTGCAGAGCAATTTTAAAAAACAAATGAAAAACAACCCAAAAACAGCTGATGTGAAAATGGGGAAAAAAAGATTCCCTTGTAATTGGGCAATTCTTGGCAACAACACATCATATGATATTTAAGTGGAAAAACATCTGTGTATGGGTGTATTGATGGCCCTGGCCAGTGGCATGGCAGAGGAAGGAGTAGCAAGGAGGGCAAGCAAAGCTCACACAGTGGCCAACTTCACATCAGTCCTTAAAATAAGACTCATGAGTAATGAAGGAACTTTTTGGACATGTAAGGAGAAAAAGTGAATTTAATAAATATCTGTATTTTTAAGTGTGCCTTCAGGAGTAAATTAGTCACAACAACCTGCTTGCTGGATTGTATTACAGTGGTTTTTCCCTCCCAACTTTTTCTCAGTGCAAACTTTTCAGCCTTTCCAATCTCTTCTATTCCCGGGGTAGAAACATGCTGATTGTTTAGACTGATCCTATAGGCAAGCTGGAAAAACTGCCAAAGGGCAGTAGAAGCAGGCACTGTTTTCTGCTCTCCTTCTGGAGGATGGGGGTAACAGTGGGAAAGCTGCACAGAAGATCTCAGCACTGCTGTGGCTCTGCCCGTATGATCACAGGAATCATTTGATGGGCCAAGTGATGTCTCACCACCAATTAAGAGACGTGAATAACCATTTTCCTCTCTGCTGGCTCCAGCACAGAAGGTGGCAGTGGTTGCAAAGGAACAGACCCATCAACATCAACCACTATGCCAACAAGAAGAGCGCGGCCGAGAGCATGCTGGACATCGCCCTGCTGATGGCCAACGCCTCCCAGCTCAAAGCTGTCATGGAGCAAGGGCCCTCCTTCTCCTTCTACGTCCCGCTGATAGTTCTCATCAGTCTGTCGCTCACCCTGCAAGTTGTGGTGGGAGTGCTTCTGATATTCCTTGGTAGGTAGCAAACAGCAAGAACCACTGACTTGTATTTTTCTTATAGGACACAGCCTATAGGATGGTAAATAAACACCTTTGTTTTTAAAAAGCCTTTACCTCAGAAGCGGTTCAGGTTAGAATCACAAAGTCATTTAGGTTGGAAAAGGCCTCTAAGATCAGCTAGTCCAAAAGTTAACCCAGCACTGCCCTGTTCGCCACTAAACCATGTACGTAAACATCAGAATTGCACATCTTTTAATTATCTCCGGGGGTGGTGACTCAACCACTTCCCTGGGCAGCCTGTTCCAATGCTTGACATCCCTTTCAGTGAAGAAAATTTTCTTAATATCCAGAAATACAGATTTTCTCTTGAAACTATAGAAATACTGCAACAAAGGGAGGAAGTGCAACTTTATGTGAAATCTTCAATTTTTATCACCTTTCTCCTATTCATTAGCCCATACTATGAATAATTTTTTTTCCAGAAAGCCTGAGGAGTAGGAAAATTATGAAATACTGTAAAAGAAACATTAGTAAGCCAGATAGGATAATGCAGTCTATCCACTTTCATAATAATGTTTTTTGCAAGACCTGTTACTTAATCTTATGACTGAAATATATTTCTTCCATATCACATAAGAAAATAATGTGAATGCGGAACTCCAAAAGGGAAGTGTAAGTCAAAATGTCCATTGTCATGTTGGAGTGGCATGTTGTCTTTAGCTTGGCTGTGTTGCAGTGAAACTGCATCTACCATTGCCCACCTGGAATAAATGACACTGCCACTGGTAGGAAACAGCTGTGGATCATTTCTGCTAGTGATATGGGATCATTTATTCTCATAACATTTTTCAAATCTCATCCTTTACCTTAGTGGGAACTAGATAACTGACCTTGGGCCTAATATAAATGAAACAGCAGAGTTCACACATGGCATTTAATGAGTTATGGGTGCCACCTTTGGCATCCCTGTCAATCTTTCAGTGTTCTGCTCTCTTATCACAGCTGAAAAAACAACTTTCTATTCAAGGAAAAAGTTCCTAGGGATCCAGGATACACATGGCTTGTAATATTCACAGTTGATGTGGCTTTTTTCTTTCTTACAAAAGCAATGGAATACAGCTGTCTCTGCATTTGTTAGAGTTGGTGCAAGAGCAGAATCCAGGTCTTGGCTCAGAGGAGATTACAGAAGGGGACTGGTAAAAACCCAACCTGTTGATGCTGGCAGGTGGGGGAAGAGAGTAATGGAAAAATCAGCAAAATACTTCTATGTTCCTCAGTTGAAGGCATCTCCCTGGTTGCTTCAGCAGGCTTTGAGGCTGTAAACAAGCTTCCTGTCTTTCTGTTAGGCAAGAATTTCTCAGTATATGCTGAGATGCTGTTTTTTAATGCTTGTTTCTGTAAGACACTGCTGAAATGGTTTAAATTGCTATTACATTACAGGCCACATATTCCGTGGGGTCGGTGGTTGGAGACAGGGATGACACACACACACCTCAAAGCTCCATGGACAAACGTGGAGTTTTGGTGTCCAAACCTGGTATATGTAGGGAATTTGAAAACCCCAGTCTCAACTGCTGATTGGTCTGATCCCCACACAGCCCAGCTCCTGACCAGTGAGATGTCTGCAGCTTAGGATGGAATGTAGTTGCTTGAGGTTCCTGTCTGTCTACCCAGGGGCCAGTTTATGGAACCAGTTTGGTTTCTTATTTATAGCCAAATTAATTGCCCAGTACAAGCCAGCTTGTACTGTGACAAATTGCTGTCAATTCAATCTTTGTCACATTGAGGGTAACAGAGCCCTTGGGTTATGGTGATGCACTCTTGGAGCAGTGTTGTCCTGCTGAGGTCAAAGACAGGAAGAAGACAGGAAATAGGACACGAAGGTATGAAGATACAGGTATCAGAGCAAGAACTTGCTTTTCACAATGTATGTTTTATAGTTTTGGCTTGCAGGAATAATGTGTTTCTGTCCAGCCATGAAATTCTGTCTCTTCCAGCTCTTACACTGCCAAACAAAAGTCTATGCCACCATCCAGTTTCTTTCTTTGAGTCAGGGTTTTATCCTGGGAGCTACCAGTTCTCAGAGTTTCTACTAGGTATTAAAAGCTTTTCCTCCTTCTAAAGAGCCTTTCACGAAAACACTGTGAGAAATGTTCAGCAAACTTGTCCTTGGAAGTAATTTGGTGACCTTAACTTTTTTGGAAAAAAAACCAAAGAATGTCTTAAAATAGTTTCAGTGGCATAGTATAGTAATCCACTATAATAAAATACTTAAAGAATAACTGTTCTTAAGAACATTTTCACAAACACCCTCATCTTAAGTGCTGTAATTACAAACATAGGATTACTGCAATTCTACTTCGAAGTTTAGAGCTCTTCCTAAACTGACAAGTATTACTTGTCTTCTTTGACCCTTCTTTGGACAAAGGGACAGCTCTGAAAGTGTCCATTTGCCTTTCAGCGTGATTGCTTTTAACTCACATAACAGGTCAGGCCATTATTGCCTTTCCATTTTAATCCAACTGTCTCAAATGCTCTTATTCCATGTTTCAGAACTAATGATTCCGTTTCATTTATTCTTCATTCACATGGCAGTACTAGAGTCCTTCCAGGTCCTGTTGGGGTGCAAGCATCCACATGCCTCCAGATGCTTTACAGATGTGTAAACTCATTTTAAGGTTGAAGTACTACTGAAATTATTTCATGCCTGCAGAGATGTGCAGTAGCTTCTCAGGGCAGTCCCCCCACACTGTTCTTCAATGCTTTACCTGGCCTGTGACTTTTGACTACACTGCTTTAGCAAACAGGATTTGAGCAGGTGCTCAGAATTCCTTGAAACCAAACCAGCATTATTAGGTACCCTGGGTAAACCTGGCTGTTAGCACTTCAGCATCATGAGTGTCTTTGCAACCACTTAAGTGCTTCAACAACAAGGGAGATTGGTTCAGTGCTTCACTTCTGCAGTATGGAACAGGGTGATGATGGTGCAAGCAAGTAACAAGAATTATTTTGTGTGATAGAGTCATAAGCTGTATGTCTGTGTATGTGCCTATCAGAAGGAGCTCTAGGGTTTATGTTGCTGTAAAAACTTGTCTGGTATAAACTTTCTCTCACGTGTTGTGCACATGCAGACACAAGCTCCAGTGATTTATGCTCTTGAGAATTTGGAGTCTCAACAGACAAAACCCATTCTCAAAACATGCTCCAGAATTCATCAGCACTCACTCCATCAGCATCAAAGGAATATAGCCAAGGGTCTGAGCTGCAGGGCCCTTGCTGCCAGAGAACAGAGACAAGAAACTCTTGGGTTTTCATGTGGTGTTTCAGTGGGCATGATAAAGTTGGACCTGATGACCTTGGAGGTCTTTTCCAGCCTTAATGATTCTATGATGCCAGGCAAGTGTCCCAGACTTCTCATTGTCTTAAACCAAACCTATTATCAGCCCAATGTAACTAATTTGTGTGCTATCACGAGACTGGAATCAAAGCTTACATTACATTAATGTTTGTGTGAGCCTCCCTCACTCCCTTTAGCAGTTCAGCTGAAAAACAGCTGCAAGAAACAAAGGGAAATGTTTACATAGCAGATGCTCTCTGTAGAAAGGACTGCAGCTACACTGCTCTGACATCTCCCTCTGTTTAACAGATAGAGTACCCTTGCTTTCTGAAAACAGAATCAGGGCAAAAGCAGGGAGTACGAGGGAATACATGCAGGGGAAGGGCACCAGTACAGAAAAAATCCAGCACTGGTAACAAGATTTGTAGCATTTTGACTAGGAAATTTAACTTCATCCTGTCAGGGTGTCAAGCTTCATGTATTCAAGACTGAAATAATTTTTAAATGCTTAAGGTCTGCAACAAAGCTAGGCTTCAAAACATCAAGAACTCAAAAGATTTCTAGTGATGTTAGTGCATCCATTACTTCCCATGTGTCTCCACAGAGATTAGATGCTAATTACTGGAAGTTAATAAGCTCCTTGTGGTTACAGACCTTCCCCTTAGCACTTTCACTGACACTGCAGAATCTGACTTCTTTTTTAAATATGACTGATCCAAATAGCTTAGCATAAGATAAATTCTGTAACTACAGCAGTATGAAACCTTTTATTCTGGATTTTGAAATATACATATTGTAAAACATTTTTTCTCCTTTCTCTTTGAAGTAAAATATGACCTTAACAACCCTGCAAAACATGGAAAGCTGAATTTCCTCAACAACCTTGCAACTGGACTAGTATTCATTATAGTAGTTGTGAATATTTTTATCACTGCCTTTGGAGTGCAGAAACCAGTTGCTGAGCCAGCATCAAGACAGTAAGGACCAGGTGAGTGTGGTCTCCTGCAGCATGAGGTAGCAGGGCACACTGGGGTACTTCAGAAACAGCCACAGGCTGATCTGTACTGTTCAAGTTCTTGCAGATACCTGAGTTCACTTCCCCTTAGTGGAAAAGCAGAAGCTGCTGGGAACTGGTAAGTTATTGCAATGTGTTTGTGAATGTGGAGTTCAGAAGTTGATGGCAGCACGTGTCACCCTCAGGAAGTGTAAGGATTGTCCTGGCCTAGCCATTCCTTTTCCTTACTGCTGACTGAGACAATAAGGGAAATATTGTTGTTCTGCTTTCTCCAAATGCCCCTCCCTTTTTAAGGAAGGTTTGCATCCAGTCTGTTACTTAACACTGAAGACAATCTGTTTCCAAGTAGCTAGGGCTGTTAAATCTGACATGTAACACTGCACATGCTGGAGCCTCTCAGTTCCTGTGCTGGCTCCTCTGTCCTCCACAGGACAGGGCTTTGCTCTGTGGGAGACTCAGCTCACCAAGATGAGCACTGTCACTTCACATGTGGCCATTTAGGACAGTGTTAATGCTCTGTCTACACTTTCAGCTTTGTTCTTTACTTACACAGAAGGATAAATATAGGAATTGTGGGGATCAAACTGGGTATTATAGCTATGGTACCAAACTATCATCATAGCTATGATGAGCAGTTTGGGAGGACATAAACCTAAATTATAGGCTTGTAATGCAAGAAGCACCGGGGTCAACATCTGCCTTTAAAATAGCACTGCTAAGTCTGTGTGTGCCAACACTGTTCTAGCACTTGGTCTCCCAGATCTCAGCCCAGGGTCAGACCTGCTGAAGAAGGAATGACTGGGCTGGCAGGCCACAGTGCACTCTGTACTTCACAGACTCCCCGTGCATGTAACATTACTGCTTTGTGCAAACTTCTGCAGGAAACCCTTTCTCCATGAAAAAGAAGATACAAGGCCTTTAAACCATTAATCTGTAGATGAATGGTGCAACAGCAATCTGTAACCAGAATGGGAGTCAAACCAAAATTTATCATCAGTCAAAACAGCATGGGGGGAAATCAGTGTAAAAAATTACTAGGAAAAGGAAGAACTACAGTAATTTATCTCAGAGTGTGGGTGGAATTTTCTGATTTAACCAATGAAAACCTGTGAAATTCTGGCAGTGAAACAAGATCATTTAAATGCGTTTTCTGGGCATAGTTGCTACAAACAGACTAATAAATATTTAATTTTAACAGCGAAGAGCACATAGATTATGTGAGCTATTATCTGAAATACAGGTAGAATGTTGACTTAGCAGTACATGTTAAAGCAGTACTGAAGCACTAACCCCAAAATTACACTGGCAAAACCAAGAGAGCTGCATGAAGAATTTGTTGTAATTTTAGCTGCCTTCACAGGACAAAACACGCACAATACCAGGGACAGAGGCAGAGACAAGGATCTGAAATAGGCATAAGGAAGCTCAGAACAGAACCAGCAGCTGTGGGCTCCTGCCTCCATGCTGTCACACATGCAGTTTCCTAATTAAACAGCTAAATGTGGTGTCCAGAACCTATTTTTTTGCTGCAGTCTGGTTAAATATGAAAGTGCTGTATTGCTTTGGAACATTACAACTGTTGTTTGCTCATTTGTACCCATTTCCCTTGCTAAAAACATCTGGTCATCTGCATGTAACCTGAAAAATAAGTGTTTTTCAGTCTGTTGCCACAGTCTCCTCAAAACCCTGAGAGAAGTGGGTAGCCACCATGTTCTGGCTTCACCTTTACTACTGTTCACCCTTTTTCACAGAAAACTTAATTCCCCCTTTAAAGCAAATGTGTCATTTACTATAATTCCTGTATCACTAAAATATCAATATCTTTGTGTTTCAGAGACCTGAAGCATTCATTTTAGATGCCATTTGCAGTTGAGCCAGCTACACTGGACACAGTGGGGAAAGAAAAATAATTTGAAGAAGCTGGACATACCAAGCAGCTTTCTCAAGCTTCCAACACACTTGTATATCTGAAATTTTCCATGTGTTAATATTTAAACTGTTTGGCATCTCGGAAAAGGTTGGCTTTGCCCCAAGGACACTGTTTTTCTGGAATATTGGCATTTCAATTTCTGAAGAAACTTAATTTTTTTTCAGAGAAGTGACATAAATTCATGAAACAAGAAAATATCATCTGGTAGCCTTTCACAGGACTTTTTTTCATACATTCTTTTGGTTTTTGTGGCAATTTGTCATTTCCATGATGGTAAGAAATGTCAGGCCTTTGATTCTGGCGTGGTCACATTGTCCTTTATTTCACAGCTTGGCACCAAGCCCATGTGCTCTGTAGCCCAGCAGGGCTCTTTGCAGCGTGTAAAGGTAGCTGTGCTTTTGCACAGATTTTGTTTTGCTTTTTTTTATACTCTAGCTAAAGAAAAGATGAGACAAACAGAAACAAGCAGCATTCTTTTGTCCAGTTTTGTTCACAGGTAATCATTTGTATTGTTTCTTCTGGACACACTTAATCCTGTCCTTCATGTGCAGACACATATAACCTAATTGTTAATGGTTTCTTATTATGAACTGCTATTCTGTGTATTCTGTGCATTATATGTATTTATTTGAATCATAGAGTAGTTTGGATTCAAGGGACCTTTAAAGGTCATCTTGTTTCATCCCCTGCCATGGCAGGGACACCTTCCACTGTCCCAGGCTGCTCTGAGCCCTGTCCAACCTGGCCTTGGGCACTGCCAGGGATCCAGGGGCAGCCACAGCTGCTCTGGGCACCCTGTGCCAGGGCCTCCCCTCCTTCATTGTAAAAGGTTCTTTCTTATATCAAATTTCTGGAAACTCTGTTAGAAGTGCCACCTTTTCTAGGCTCAGCTGGTAAACTGGAGGATCCAGGGTGAACTGTACCTTTTAAACTGGTACCAAGTGCCTGTCAGCAGCAATTCAAATGGCAAAGTGACCTGAGTTATCTCTCTAGTTTCCTCTCTCTCTTCCCATCATTGATTGCTGCAGTTTTGTTCCTTTTATGAGTTTATGGCTAAAAGCAAATTTTTTATTTTTAAATATATAGAGAGAGTTATAAATATCTTTTAGTCTCTTACCTGCTGGCTCAGGGACTTAAACTTTTTCTAAATACACTATTGTTAGTAATGGTGTAGGTTACAACAATTTCTTCAGCAAATACATTGTAGTCACTTTATTTCCAAAGTATCATACCTGCAATCAGAAAAAAACTGAGTTTTCTAGGTTGCACTTATATGTAGATGCAGATTTGTATGAATCAATTTTCTTGCCATCAATTTTCAAAAGCTCTTTTGTATGTAAGAATGGAAGATTGACTTCATGTGTCTCATCTCATTTACAGGTTTTATTACTGACCTTTCTCTTTGGTTATGTCTCAAAGCCCATTGATGTACCAGACTTTCATGTATATGTTCTGTAAGAATTACTAACAGAACACAAATCAAACTCGTGTGATTTGTAATGGAATAGACACACTTTTATTTTCTAATTTGTCTTTTGTTGCTTCATTTCCATTGTAACATGTATTTTACCAGTATCCAGCAGGCAGGATTTAATTTTGTGGGCTCTACTAATGTAAACAAACTCAGAACATGTTCTGAATGAGGCATGCAGGACAACTTCCTTCCTGTTTTTATTTTTCACAAACCACCAACTGCTGTAGGACTCCTCATGCCCACTCGTGGCTGTCACACTTCTGATGCTGCTTCCCATGTCTTTTATTGTGATTAAGTAAGATTTGCAAAACATTCTCAGACATGAAATCTGTATTTTAAGTCTTTGAAGCCTTCAGAGTTCATGTATTTTTTAGCAGACAGAAGCATCTGCAAGTTGGCTTCAAGTATAAATAATTTAATCACAGGATTATTCTTTTAAGTCAGGTGCTGCTTTAAAATCTGGGCAAATATCTCAGAGGGGCAGCAAACAAATTCATACGTTTGACTCATTCTTGGACTCGTTCTTTGGTTTGCTGTGCTTTCAGAGTTCTTGGTTGGAGGCAAATACCTCTTTTAAAAAGAGGTCATCAATAATGAAGCGAGATGAATTTTCCAGGCTGTGTGGGGAACGGTTCGTGCCAGGTCAGCCGTTTGCTCCTGTTTCATAAGCTCTGGGCAGGGTGAGCACTGCTCATGGTCCTTCTCATTAGTCCCTTCAGCATCCAGAACAGCCTGGGCCGGGATTTTCAGCAAAGCTGTACTTACTGAAGCAGGTGACAACAACCATATTTACTGGAACTTACTCTAAGTATTTATCTTCTAAACCAGGTCACTGCTGGAGCTTATTCTAATGCTGAGTCTTATATAAAATGGGCTGAAGCAGAAAACACCATCCTGGTTTCTGTATGCCCTCAACTGCCATTCAGGTGTTTGAATGAACAACTTCTTTACCCTCAGTGAGATGACATTAAGGTTGCTGGGAGTATTGATGTGCTGTCGGGCAGCAAGGCTCCACAGTTGTATCTGGAGAGGCTGGATCCAAGGCCAGTGGTCTGAGGTTGAACAAGACCAAGTGCCAGGTCCTGTCCTTGGGTCACAACAGCCTCTGCAGCTCCAGGCTGAGCCAGAGAAGCTGGAAAGGGCTGGCAGGAAAGGCCCTGGGGGTGCTGGTGGCAGTGGCTGAACAGGAGCCCAGGTGGGTAAGAAGGACCCGGGCACCTTGGCCTGTTCCAGCCCTGGTGTGGCAGCAGAGCCAGGGCAGTGCCTGTCCCCTGTGCTGGACATTCTGGGGTCAGTTTTGAGCCACCCACAAGGAAGAGCTTGAGGGTCTGGAGTGTGTCCAGAGAAGGGAACAGAGCTGGGGAAGGGGCTGAGGGAGCTGGGGAAGGGGCTCAGCCTGGAGAAAAGGAGGCTCAGGGGGGACCTTCTCACTCTGCACAACTCCCTGACAGGAGGGGGTAGCTGAGGGAGTTCTGGCTCTGCTCCCAGGAAACAAGGACAGGAGGAGACAGAATGGCCTCACACTGTGCCAGGGGAGGGCCAGGCTGGGCACTGGGAGGAATTGGACAGCACCAGTTCCTGAAGCAGACGATGTTTCTGATAAGCTCAAGAGAAGCTGAGCCCAGGTGCATTTCTCAGATCCTGGTGCAGCTGGAAAAGGGGCTGGGGGAGGCACCACCACCAGGACCTCACCACCCAATGCATGCAGCAGTCTTGCTGGAGCCTGTTAATATTCACAGGTGATCAACAAAGCCAAACCAGAGACAGAAGCTGAGACGTCCCAAGAGAAAGAAATAAACTGAAATAAATGAGAGAAAGCACTCCAGGAAGAGATAAATAACAACATGGTCACAGCAGGCCGTAGGGCAGAGTTTCCATCAGAGGCTGGGTTGCATCCAAGTGCTGTAGGGTGACATGTCAGCTGTACCTGGAGTTTCACCCCTCTCCCCATCACTAATTATTCCCATCCTGACACTGGAACACATCCGGCAGCGGTGGGGGGGCAGAGGGGGCAGAAGCGTGGGCAGAGCTGACCTAACAACTGGAGCTGATTGACAGACAGCTCTTGAGCATGTCAGGAAGCAAACACACATTGTTGGAAGTACATCTACAGAGGAAAAAATGTATATAAAGGCTTCAGCTGTTGTCAGGAATTTCTTATTTTCACACTGATTGAATTATTTTCACTGTATGAAATCACGAAGTCACAGAATCACTGAATCATGTAGGATGGAAGAGATCTCAAAGATCACTGAGTCCAACTTTTGAGTGACTCCACCTGTAAATGCTCTCCCTCATCCTTGTTCCTGGTGTTCTTAGTCCATGGCCATGCCAGTGGGAGAGTCACTGACATGTCAGTGGAGGATAGGGTGTGAAACACACATCTTTTCAAAATAATATCTAACCAATAATTATCCAACTTCCTAACAGGGTGGTGACAAAACATTACCTGCCCTCCTATTGGATACTATGGGTTATTTTGAATTCACTTTTCTCTTCCTCCACAGTCTGTTGAAGGTCTGTTTTCATGGTTCATTTTATCCCCTTGGGTTCTCATAACGAGAACCATCTACTAACCTGGCTGCCTTCCCAAAAAGAGTGCCACAGCTCCCAGTCAGGAACAGAGACTTATCAATAGCTCATCATCAGGCAAGTCAGGCTTTGTCAGAAATGGAGATGGCAAAAACTCAGGTTCCTTTTTCATTCAGCCTCCTTCCTGATGTTTTCCACTCCTCTTTTTTCCAGTCTTCCAGCCTAGAAGTTGCCCCACCCCATTTTTAATGGTACAAGTTTAAACTAGTTGGGAGGTGAGTGGTAAATCTGATGCCATGCTAGGAAGCACCACACCAAAACTACTGAAACATTGCAAAACATTTTCACTGGTACCAAAAATATTTGAGAATAAACCAGTTTCATCACCATCCAACATTACCACAGATTTTTGGCATGAAGGATGAAAACAATCTAAACTCTAGGGAAGGCTTTACATTTCAGATTTGTTTTGGACTTGTGGAAGATATGGAGGGAGACAGCTATGTGTCTTTACCCTGAAGTAGGGTTATTTTTTTCTGTGTCAAAAAGCATAATTCACCAGGCATGCCAGGGAGAGCATCACTCAGGAAAGAAATGACTGTATCCCCTCAGGCCTCTCCATCCCTTGTAGGGTTTCAAATCCTGGCAACGTGACTTGGGAACATGACTGAACTTCACAAGCTGTGTGAAGTGCACTAACTGGGGAGCACTGGGAACAAGGCACAATGTGCCTGTGTGGGTCAGTGTTCTCCTTCATACTCCATAAAAATTCTTTCTTCTCCATGCTAATGAAAAAACAGGTTTGAAAGCCCCACATCCCACAGCTGTACTGGTGGGACTCCTCACAACCTCTTGAAGGGACCCTTGTTGTCACACAGAGGTCCTGCAATCCTCAAACCTGATGTCACTGATAATATTTTATTTAATTTGCACGTCCTCTTCACTTGCAGACACAGGGTGTGATGGAATGATGTGTCTTGCTCATCTTTCCAGAGTCAAGACCAGCCTAGACACATCCAGGGCTGAATTTGATCCAGCTCTGAATGAGGAATTTACTTCCTACTTATTTTCTTATTGACTCTGAGATCACCAAGATGAGTTTCATTTGTATCTCACAGGTCTCCTGGCCTGGGAATACCCTGAAAGATATCATTGCAATTCTTTCATAGAAAACTGCTATCTAAATTATTACTGTTAATAATAATTATTATTTTCTGATATAGTTTTACCTGTTATACCTGGACTTTGAATTTGGTTCCAATCTGATGTAAGTTATCTCCCTACCTCCTGGCAGAACAGAGTTCTTGCAGAGGAGAGCAAAGTAGCCATGTTAAATTGACTGTGAGCCAGCTCCAGAGGCACAGGTGAAACAAAATCCAGCTGTACGCGACCATTACGGACCGGGAATATTTAAGAGGCACAGGCATCCTCTTTCCAGCCTTCACTAGGAGCTTTTAAAATTAATTAGCTCAGAGCCCGCAGAGGAAAAACAACGTCAGCTCTCTCTGTTCCTGCTGCAGCGGAGCATTCAGCAGGGAGCAGCCAGGGGACCCAGCAGCCCTGCCCGTGCCGGGGTCACCGGAGCCGGCGGGGCCGGAGTGAGGCAGCACCGCAGGGCTGGAGCACTGGGACACCCCCCGGGTAGCCAAAACCAGGGCTGAAAAGGAAAAAAGAAGCCACCCGAGTGTGATGAAGTATTTTGCTATGGAGAAGAGAGGATTTGTGTCAATCATGCTGTCTCGCCTGTGCTTTATGCAGGCTTCATGTGCAGTGGCACTCTGGCTGCTGGCACCTGACTTCACCTGCTACCAGTTCATGAAGCACAGACTGAGTCTGAAAGGTTTTTGCTTTACGAGACACAGTGTTATTAAAGATTTATCAACAGCACCACGGCAGAAAGCTTTTCCTTGTGACCACAGTGCAAAGTGGCCTGTGCTCCAAAATAGGAAGGGCAGCTCAGGATTCACCCAAAATGTTCTTTTATGCCAAAGCAGTGGTACTGAATTAACTAGATCAGTGTTGTCACATGCCTGTTTCATCTCCTGGCTCTGATTTCTTTCCATTTGGCTCTAATAACATCCCTATGAAGTGGATGAGATGAAGATAGAACATTACCACCTCCCCTGAATCTGTAATTTTGTAGTTTCATCAGGCTGTTGTTTCACTCGTATCCAAACCTTGCTGATGCCCCTGATGCTCTGCTCTGGTCCCTTCACCTGGCACCTGGCACGAGGCTGCTCCTGCAGAGGCAGAGTTGGGGCACACTGCCCAGCACAGGCACCAGCACAAGCACAGCCTCCCAAAGAGCTGCTCCTGTCCCCAAAGGGCCACAAACCAGCGGGCAAGGAGGGGAGTCCAGTTCCCACTCATCAGGGAGTCAGTCCACAGAAGGGCACAGGATGAAGAGGATCTCTCCTCCTGATGAAGTTATCTAAGAGATCCTCCTCCATGACCACCGTGGCCCTGTTCAACAGAATCCAATGCCAAGCTCTGGGGTTCCTCTTGTCCCCAAAGAGAGCCTTGCAGCAGCAGATGCAATCCTGGCTGTGGGTTAGTGACTCCACCTAAGGTTTCAAGTCGTGTCAGGGGAGATTCAGATTTGATATTAGGAAATATTTCTTCATGGACAGGGCTGTCCAGCCCTGGCAGAGGCTGCCCAGGGCAGTGGTGAAGTCACCGTTCCTGGAAGTATTTAAAAAACATGTGGATATGGCACTTTAGGACATGGTTTAATGATGAACATGGTTGTGGTGCCAGATCAGCCTTAATTATCTTAAGAGTTCTTTTCCAACCTTAACAATTCTATGATCCCATGATTCTCCTGCTACAGCAACAAGTTCCTTTGGTGGCATGCTCAGTGCTGCTCATAGAGGCACCCAGGCCAGCAGTTCCCCCTTACCCAAAGGAAAGGCCAGTAGCAAAATGGTCTACATGGTTTTCCTTACATGAAGTCCTTTTTTGGGTGGTCAAAGTAGCACTTCAAACGAACTGTGTGTCAAAGTCCCTTTACAGCAAGCACCAGTGCACCTCCAAGGCTTCATGGGCAGTGACCCTTGGAACTCCCAAAATGACACAAAATCAAGGATTAACCCAAAGACAGCCAGTCTTTGAATCAATGAGTCCTGTTTAACTCTAGATCCCTAAACAAGCTAAGCAGAAAAAATGCAATTTTGAAATCAGGTGAAAATGTTAGAAATACTGGTGCAAATACCCAGAAAAATTTAACCATGAGAGGCCAGAGCCCAGGAGGGGTCAGTCAGCAGTTGCAGGAGGGCAACAACCAAGGGGCACTTCTGCAAGGAAGAGCAGTGCATTAACTACAAGAAAAACAGCAGCATTTTTCTCTTGGATTTTATTTCAATTTAATTGACAGCTTCACCCCATTAAAAAAAGAAATGCATTGATTTCTAAAAGATTCAAGAAGATGTACATTCAGAGAAATTAATACAGGACACAGGCCCTGTGAAGTGCAGCAAACTGATTCTTGCCAGCACAGCCAAGGCATGGCATAACATGGAGTAATATCTGTGCACACAGAATGGCAGAGAAAAGCATCCACAACGGCACATTTTGACCAAATATGTTTACAATTTATTACAATATGAGAAAAATAATGACAAATGAAAGAAACAAAAGGAGTAACTTTGTCTTGGCAAAGGCACTTTTAACTGCAAACTCCATCCAGCAGCTGTAAAGCATCCCAGAATGAATCATCACTTCACTCCAGTTCATCAGGCACATCATCCTTCACCAAGTCCTTTAAATATCAGTCTGGCTTTAAACGGAATTGTGCAAATTCTTTGTAGGATCTATCACTTTGCTTCCCTGCTCCCTGCACACAGACAATCCCGTACTCGGCCTTAACCCCTTCCATGGCTCAGGCCAGCACCTGCTTAGCTCCTGTACGATTCCTGCCCAGGGCATGGCAGCCACAGTGTTCACAAGGATGGCCTCGACCCTCGCCATGGAACCACCTACAACCCAGCCAGGACAACTTCCCTGCACAAAGTGTGAACCATGTTTATAAATCAATTCCAGCATAGCTTCAGCAGAGAAGGCCAAGCTGATCTTGATTTGCCAGGGAAACTGGAATTCTGCAGCTAAACAGCTTCATCCAAGACCCTGCTCAATTTATTCCCAAGTCTGTAACACTGTTTGCCCAGAAGGACCTGACTCCCGTGTAGGTGCACGTGGGCTTCCTCCAGGAGCTGAAAATGGAATTACCACTGTCCCTATGTGCTGCACAGATGTGCTTGCAAAGAAGCAAGCTCCTGAAAGAAAAATATTCTAAGAATGCCTTCCAGCCTGTGCACATGCCAATTGTAAAGGCAGCCTGACATTCACTGTTTGTATTAATAACTGGCACTAAAGAAGGCAGATTGTTTTCTGTTCTTTGCTGTTAGGTCCTTTAACACTAGGATGAACCAAGACTCACTTTTTCTTTCTCCTTCCAGCTCTAACCCTTGGGATAGCTCATTCTGGATTTTTTTCCCTGAGAGACATCCTCATCTCAAGCAACCTCAGGAAGGGAGGAAAATATAGCCCTAGCCATAGTAAACTTTCCTGTACCATACTGGGAAAGAATTCTTCCCCCAGCCCTGGCACAGGTTGCCCAGAGAAGCTGTTGCTGCCCCATCCTTGGAAGTGTCATTTGGAAGCTCTCTAGTAGTTTAATATCTTTCTTATAGTGTGGTGCCCAAACTGCCCCCAGCACTCAAGACGAGGGCACCCCAGTGCAGAGCAGAGGGACAATCCCCCTGTGGGCCTGGTGCCCCCAGGACAGGGATGTCCCCCCTGGCTACCAGGGCACTGCTGACTCATATCCAACTTTCCATCCACCAGGATTCCCAGGTCCCTTTGCACAGTGCTGCTCTGCAAAATCTTATTCCCCAGCCTGTCCATACATCCAGGGTTGCACCATCCCAAGTGCACAGTCTGGCACCTTCCCTTGTAGAACTTCACTGGGCTGGTGATCGCCCAGCCCTCCAGTTTGTCCATGTCTTTCTGCAGAGTCTCCCTTCACTGGGAAAGGGAAAGCTAAATGAATCTAGAACACTTTCTTGGTAGTCTGAAGTGCTTCAGGTCAGACATTCCACTGCCTGGAACACCCCATGGGCTGGGAACCAGCCTGCACCAGCTCCAGGGCATTCAAACCAGGGCCAGCAGCTGAGTGTGGCCAGAAACAAGGCAGGCTGGCATGAGGCACCAACAGGGAATCAGAAGACACAATGAACACAAGGCACACATAAAGGGAACTGGCACCCATAAACTTTTCACAGGTGCCAGTGCCCACCTGAGCTCAGGCAGTGACTATGAAGGATCTAGACAAAACAGTTCTGAGATGGAGATCCATTTCTTAGTAAGGGCTTTGAGTGCATGTGTTTATGTTCTTTCCTTAAATTAATTCTCACAGACAAGCCACAGTTCTTCAAATAGTTGTGATCCTTCATTCCAATATAGAAAACACATATGCAAACATGGCTTCAGACCCATGCTCCCTTAAGAGATCATTTTAAAGCTCGTAATAAAAATATCTTTTTATACAAACAATAAATACTTCAAGCATTTACAAAAATAAACAGTCCATTCCCATAAAGAAGGACATTTATAGCTGAAATTCTGAATACATCTGGAGGCAAGGCAATTATTGATTAAACTGGTTAATAAAATCTTTGGTATGAGTACAGGAAATTTTTATGCACCGTTGGCTTCCTTTGGCCAGTGTACTGTACAGACAAGCAAAGAGACAGCTTTTCCTTAATTTCTTGATATGTCTTCCAAATACAACATACAAATATTTCTAACATGCCTTCCTATGATAATAGGAGAAAAGCCCAAGATTCTCCTGGCTCTTCCTATGACTTGCGTTTCTAAAACGGAATGATGAGAGGAAAAAGAGAAAGTGAACACAGTTAAATTTCATTTTAGCTAGGAAGCAGCATCTGCAAAAAATAAAAACCAATTTAAAATAACTCTAGAGGAAAGCCCATTTCCCTCAATTTGTAGAAATCAACTGCCAAGAGAGGTGAACAAGGAATCTGTTCAGATTCATTGCTGCAAGTTGAGACAGGAAGAGGAGACTGATCAGTTAGGGAAGGGGGCAGCTTCACCCCTGAGCACAGCACTGGATGGTGTGGAACAGGTGACTGTCAGGTGGGAGTTAGAGCTAACACCCAGAGCCAGCAGCTACAGCTGTAGCTGTACAGGGACAGCTGTAGCTCCAGAGACTGAGCAAATCCAGCCAGGCATCCCCCAGCCCTGGCCAGCCTTCCACCAGCTCCCAAGGGGTGTGGGAGCCAGAAGGTTTTGGGTCTGTCTCATGACTGCTGGGAATCATGACCCATTGCTATAGCAACAGGAGTTCACATGACTACTGTATTTAAAAAGTGCCCCTATTTGTGGCATCCTCTGTAGGCAAAATATGCATTATTTATACCTCAGCATGTTTGCTGTGCAATTTGTATCCGGAGTTCATTAATGAATGAGGACACGCTGACCCACCCTGTTAGGGAGCCCTGTCAGATGAGAAGCCCAGCACGTTCCATCCCTGCTGAGGGAAGGCAGCCAGGAGAAGCCCCTGAGAAGCTCACCTGAGTTACAGCAGTACCAGAAAAGGGCCAGTCCTGCAGCCATGCTGAAACACGCCAGGAAAAACACTGGGCCTGCAGAAAATGTCAAGAAAACACACTGAGACAGAGCAGGGCAGCAGAAGTTTAGCTCAGTTCATAAATCACCAATTGCTATCAATATGCATAATTAAGCATATTCAAATGAAGCTAACATATTCATAATTCTGTATGTTCTGTAGCTAATGTACTGTGAAGCACATTTGCTAGACTGCAATTAATTTTTACTACAGTTGCTTTGCCACCATTCCCTGTTTCCCTCTGCTCATCTAGCTACAGCCTACGGTATTTAAGGAAAAGTTTCCAAACCAAATCTCCTGGAAACTGCCTGCCTGGAATTACAAACAGTTTAATGGTCATGAACATCATCAGTACTGATGTTCAATAAAACCTTTCTAATTCATACTTATCCACTGGCAACACAGCATAAAGATTTGTATCTGCTTCTTTATTACCTAGTATTCTACTTGTAGTTACTATCTTACTAGAGACAGAGATACAATTAAACTACACCTCTACTTGTAGATACAATTAAGCTACACCTATCAATTTAAGGACAAGTGTACTGCCTCAACAAATTCCTGAGCTGACTGCGTGGACAAGAACATTGGAGAAACAGCAAAAGAGCAAGGATTTGGGTGCTTTTTGGCTTGTAACCTCCCAAGGAGGGTGGCTAGTGGTCAAACAATCTCTAATTTGAGGCCAGGTCAAAAAAAAAGAAGTAGTAAGTGAAAAAAAAATACTACTTCATTTTCTTATTTCCAAGCACTTTCTCTGTTCATCCTGTACTATTATGCTGCAGACAGCAACAGCAATGTGTAAAGTCTGAACAGCAATTTGGTTCAATATTCAGAGAAACACCACCACCACAGACAAAAATATACATTGAGTTAAACGGTGCTTCTGCTACGTATTTCAGTTTTCTCTCAGGAAACTGCAAAAAAGGCATAATTCATAGAAGGCGTTTTGAATCTCTCATTACTGTATCTAAATCTCTAAATAAAATACTGAACTTAAATGATACAATAGTTCATTATAAATTGTGAAAACTCTTCATCTTTATTTGAGATCTTCCCTTTCAAATTATCCTACCATGAAAAAAATATTTGTCTCTGTAATCTGGCATTGAACAGAGGACAGTGAAACTAATTAATGTGTTTTCCTAAGGAAAATATATTTGAGCTTTTCCTTCCTTTCTGTCATTGCTTTCAAATGATTTATAGTTAAATTGAGAGCTTAAAAAAATTGAAAAAAAAAATTGAAAGATCAAAAAGTTATTGATGGCCTAATGCAAAATGAACAGACCTTACTGTTCAGGCATTGAAGAAATCACAGGAAATTAAGAGTTTAGCTGTAATAGTGTAAGTAATACCATTGTAAATATTGATTAAACTCTACAGTCTCTTTAATTTCCTGGCACTGGTTTCCTCGACAGTAACTCAGTACATTTTCCTCCATTAATTCTACTTAACTTGTGACAGTAAAGACATCATAAGCCAAAGTAGTTGTTATATGCAGTGTGAATTACATGATATAATAAATTGCATCATAATCTGCAAAGCCATTCCATCCGGTGACACTGTATGATTTATTTACCCCTGTCATTTAGCATATATTGCTCCTTGTCAGTGTCTATCTCAGTGGGATCTGGGGTTTCTAGAAATAAAAGCAACACATGAAAAGTTAGTACTCAGCTCAAGCAAACAAACAAACATAATCAGCACATGCAAAATGGTGCAAAACAACACATTTCAGAAAAATATCCAATATTGACATAAAGTATTAACCTCTCCAATGGTAAACCACTGCTAAAGCTGGACTGACCAAAAGACATACGCACAGAGAAATGTGAATGCAACTACAAAGAGCTGCAGCTCCATCTCTGATCTGCTTGAGCACTGACCACATAAATAATATTACACTTGTTTCCCAAGTTAGGAAAACAGGAGCTAATCCTTCACAATACCAGCAATTTTCATTGTAATAACACCTCTATAATTTAACATATCACCATTCTTTTTCTTGAGCAAATCTCCGGGCATTGATGTATTTAGCAGGTAAAGCACATAAAAAAAACTTCTTGGTGTAGATTATTTACTAAATGCAGGTCCCAGCTGAAGACATGCCCAGCTTCTTTAAAACTCTGTAGGTTCTACATGCTCAACACTTGGCACAAGTAATTTTGGCCTCTTTCTGCAAATTCTAGCAGAAAAGGAGGCTGGCCTTAGGACAAGGTGTTCAGTCCAGTTTCCAGTCTGGGCAGAAAGACCCTTTCAGAGCTGCCTTTGCCACACAAATGTGGAGATCATGCTGTCTGCAAAGGGGCATGCACAGCTGCCACCAGACATGGCAGAGGAGTGACTCTCCATAGCACATCACCAATCTGCAACACTGTTTTAGCCAAACCTTTCTGTAGTCATAGAATCACAGAATCATAAAGGTTGGAAAAGACCTCTACAATCACCAAGTTCAACTGTCAAAGGGCTAGGAGGGTTAAAAAAGGAAAGGGGAAAAAAGTAAGAGCTGTGAATCTGGCTGTCAATAGGGAAGAATTTAAGACTGTTCGGTTTCAACTGCTCTCCTTTTACATGACAGCAGGATCTAGGAGAGGTGCCTTGAAAACTGCTCTGTCCACCCAGGCAGCAACAGGGGAACATCCATCTCCCTGCTAAGGATATCCCTCTCCATGGGGGGACAGGGCATGGCCCTGGAGTAGGACAGAAGCATCTGGAGCCCTTTGCTGTGAAGCCTGAGAGTCACCGGAGCAGCAAGGATTGCTGCAAGGCCTCTGTGAGCACGGTGTGCCCCTAGCAGCCTCACCCATCCTGCCCCTTTGAGGAGCTGATGTCATCCCTAGGAATTCCAGCTAGGGAATCCTCACACTGCACAGGAGAGCACAGACAAATCTCTGCCACTTCTATCGCTGTGTGGGGCTGATCTGAGCCTTTATCCTTTAAGTCTATGTCAGCATGGAGAGAAATAAAAACATTTTCTGAGCAAACTCCTGTTTGCTTCAACAGCTCCGAGGCTGCCCATACTGTGTGCCTTACCCCCCCTCTAGTGGGAATGTTCAGACATTACCACACTGGCAATTTACACTTCAGGCAAAGAAATGTTGTTCTAGCACGAATTGTAAAGCTGTCTTTAAAATGAAAAAGGAATATTTGAAAGGATTTCCTCTGCTGAAAAAATATGTTGTACGTATAGCACATAATCTATTACAGAAATCTGTCCTGGCCATGGTTCATCCATGTCCTCATTGATAATTTCTCCAGCTGTTCGGAATGCTGCTTGTTTCAGCTCAGCCTGCATTTAGAAGAAAAGCCCCATGTTAGTGCTTCTCCTTGTTCTTCACATTTACAAATTCTAGTGGCATTTCTGTAAATGCTTTGTGCTAAATTTAACAACTACTGCTAAGAGCATTACAGAATGATAGCACAGTTTGAGTTGGAAGGGACCCTGAAAACCATCCAGTTCCAAGTTCCTGCCATGGGCAGGGACACCCTCCACTGACCAGAGTGCTCAGACCCTACAGATCTTGGCCTTGAACACCCCTTGAGCACTTCCAAGAAGTGACATTTGAGTAACAAATTGTGCATGTAGGAGGTCTGAAGGATAATGCCTTTAATATTGAAAGTGTCCAAGTTCACTTAAATGAGAAGTTATTCCTCATATTGATAAAGGAGCTTTTCCCGAAGAATAAAGGTGTTTGCAGTTTTAGCTTAAAAAGCTGCACAGATGTTTCTTGACCATTCAATCCAGAATGCAGATATTTGTTTTAATTACAGAACTCTATGAAGCAGCAAGCATGTTAACACAACCATCTCAATATTTATTTCTTAGGTCAACAGAAAGAAACTGCCAAACCTCAGCACACAGTAATGTTTTAAATCAGTTCTTTAAATTATCCTAATCCTTCTGAGGATGGTAACATAAAAGAGTGTACCAAGATAACAGAGAATTTAATGACTTTTGATGGTTACTGAAGTCAGCACTTTGCAGCAGCAGCAAAACAGTTTTCAGGTGCCACAAGGAGCTGTATGTTTAACATGAAGCACTTCTAGCACAGGTATTTGCTATGCAGAGTCTGAACATGAGAAACCCTAACCCTGCCTACTCATGGCTACCTGAAGAAAGCTCAGAGTCACCACATAAATCATGTGCAAGGATGAGTATGTTTCTGCTCTAGCTAAAAGTGAAAACATCCCACAGACCCTATCCAAGTCTCCTTGTAAAGATACATTTTCAAAAATGGCTTGTAGAATGTGCTATTGAGCATTAAAAAAGCTTCAACTCTTAAACATCAAAACAGTCTTGAAATTTTTCTTCTTAGTGACTACACCAAGACTTCTCAAACTGCTCATAATTCCTAAAGGCTGTCTGCTAACTGCTAGTCAGCCTGGCAGAAAAACTTGTTTCTTGAGCTCTGCCCAAGTAAAAATGATAGATCCAAGACAATTTGATTGAAAAGCCTGTTCCCCAAAGTGCATGACTTCTGCAAGGTGAACATCAGATCAAAGCATTGCCTTCAAGCTGCTGCGAGGCTCAGTCAGTTGGGATTGGGGCTCATCTGAGACTCTGAGGCAGGATGGGCCCAGACTTCCCCAGTTCAAAAGGGTTCAGGTATGAATGTGGGTAAGTGCAGCTGTCCCATGCAGGCAAGAAAATGGTCCTCCACCAGTTTGTGCTGGGTAGATACAAACTGCTTCTTTCAAAATGAAAGACAAATGAAGGAAATTACAATTTTACATTACAAAATCCCCTTATAGGTTTTGGAAGACTCAAGTCAAAAGGAATTAAGGTATACCCCAAAATTATTTAAGTAATTTGTTTATTTGTATTATTTATAACCTGTTTAGGTTGTTTAAATGACCTACACTGCATCTGAAAATAGGTTTTGTAATACACTGGTGAGGAGATCCACAATTCAATCAACTTACAAGTCAACTTACTCAAGATTTTCCTGCTTGGCAGGTCATTAAACAGCTGTTCAGCATTGATCTGCAGAGCCCTGTAAAACTCCTGACAGTGTCTGTCTCCTTTCTTTTGGAGGTGTTTTAACAGATCTGAGAGCCTGGTATGGAGTGATGCCTTTGGGTTCCTGAACTGCAAGAGAAAAGCGCTCATCAGAAAAGAGATTAAAACAGAAGAGAGATTAAAAGATCGATTTTACATCACTGTGCCAATTATGTAGCTTCTTTTTGGAGCTTCTTTGATATTTACTAAAAGAACGGGCCAAAAAGGGAAACCTAAAAAGGACATCCATGCACTGCACAGCCCTGAGCTCCATATGGTCAGCACTGTCTGATGGAGAGCATATTGTCTCTGCCTCTCCTTCTGCTTTTTTCTGTCCCAATCAGGTGAAAGACACTCTGCATTTGATGTCCTCCCTGCATCCAAGCTGACATGGAAATTGCTATTCTACAGTTTAATTCTGGCAGCTGTAGATAAAATATTTCAGGAAATCTTATAATTTGAAATTGTTTGATGCTTTCAAGGTTGCCCTTAGCTGCCTAGTAATGATCCCCAAAAAGGCACTTTATACTGCTTATACTAGAACCAATACTGGAGTGTTCATCATCCCAAGATTTCGTATTTCATTGTTTTTTATTGTTTCCAGCCAATTAACTGCTGTATACCCACTTCAACAGGCACAAATTCCCATTACTCAGGCTGGCAAACAGCTGCAGCAGAAAATACATTTTTTCTGTAGTGCTAAATGCGATGAGTATTGGGAGACATTACAAAGAGAAGGAAAATGCATCCCTAGCCTTACACATCAAACGGATTTCAGTTTATTTCAAAAAAATTCCAAAGCCATTCTCAGCAAAACATCATATTTCATAGCAGCACAGTGGATAACCTTTGGAGCATACTGAGTTAAGAACAATTGCTGCTTGAGGGGGACAAGAATGCCACAGATTTTACACAATACTCCTTATTCTGACAAAATTCCCACAGGGTCTACCAGATACAGCTGAGATTATAAGCTTCCTAAACATTCAATAGAGTTGACACAAACTTGCCTGAATCCATTAAAAAGCAGTTCATTTCTGCCTAAGTGCAGAAGTCACAAATCATGTTTCAGATTCTTTATGGATTTATTTTGAAGCTCTTGAGGCAAGTGGCAAGAGTGGCTCAGTAAATGATCTAGCTCTGCTCTACACCATAAAACACTAATTGTCCCCATGAAGTTTGATTATGGTAGAATTGGACCTATTTTTCCTGATGTTAAAATACTGATACGCCAAAACTCTGTGCAGACATGAAGCCAGCAGAGGGCAAGTACAAACTATTATAAGTAGGATTGTGGAAGCTCTTAGCTGAGTTTAATTTTGTCTCCACAGAAGATTAGAAGCTTTTTCTCCCTAAAAAGAGCTACCCATTTTTGAAAGCTTCGCATCAGGGAGGGTGGCCTTCCTCCATATATGGTGGCACCACTGCAATATATTATAACTCCACTCACTTCCCACAGCTCCACACTTACTAGTGGGACTAACACTCCCCCACTTCTCTACCAATACTTAAGATTATTATTTGGTTACCAAAACCGATTGAGATAATAGAGATGACTTTGTGGGCAGAGATAGATAGAGTACAGGTCACCTGGTGTGGCACTCCACACCACCTCATGTGAGGAGACAGGCACGCCAGGCATGCGGTCACAGGATGGGCCCTGCTGCCCATGGCTGCACGACTGTGTGCTCCTGATCATGGCAGGGACCGTGGCATTAAACTGCTGCTGAAGAGAATTCTCTCCCATGACCACTTGGCACAGGGAATGTGCCAGCCCTGTGACTGCTCCTCTTACATGAAATGCCAGACACAAATGGTCAGCAAGCAGGAGGTGAGGCATGTACCTGCATGTGGCACCAAGAGTTGTGTTGGGAAGAGGACAGCAGGGGTAGTGACCCGCAAAGACAACACAACAGTCAGACACAGCAAAACTCCTCAGATTACCTTTTCTGCTTCTTCATTGGTAAGAATTTGGGGATAGACTCTGTTAAGCTGAAGAACAATTTTATCAACCACTTGCTCATTCAGTCGGCTAGTGCTTGTAAGGAAATACATGTCATGCTGCAGCCGATGACAATACGACTGATCTAGAGATAAAACAACACAGAAGAAACCACAGCAGTTAATTAATAAGCCATTTTTAAATTCCATAAATTTCATTTTCCTACCAGTGATTAAATAGCTAAAATAAAATTATCACCACCACCTAATATTAGCAAGCTGAACTATCTGTTATGGAAACATAACACTACCATGTGCTTTCAAGGACCCATCCACTTGAAATTACACAAATCTGAACTTCTGGCTGGTCATTCCTACTACCTCTCTCTTTCCAAAGGGAGAAGGCTATAAATCATTTAGAAGTCAAGCTCTGATGGATATTTAATCAAATACAGCCCTAAAGTTAATAAATCACTGAATCACTCTATCACTTATGAAGTCAGATTATGACATTTAAGGCACCTGCAAGATGCTTCTCCCATCCAATGGGATGCTCTCAATCTGCTCTTGGAAATAGCAAGGCTCATAAAAAAACATCATACATGACCATAAGGTGCCAGACTGTCTGCTAGAGCACCTGCAGAAAAATCAGGGACACCCTTTCTTAAGTACTTCAAACAGGGAGTTTGTCAGACACAATCCCCAGCTGAGGAAGGGACATGCCAGACCCTGGCAGTAGCCAGAATGTTGGACAAACCCTTGCACTCCTGCTTTATATGCCTGTGGTGAGGTGTGTGGTCCCTGAAAGCTGCCACTAGCCACTGGCACAACACAAACCAGAACTTTCAGGTTATAACGGTTGCCAAAAACCCCTTTGTAATTTTGTTTCTGCTCAACTATTCTTAGCATGAAAACCCTCATGTAGCTTTCTGTACAAGAAACATCAAACAGGATTTTGTTTGTCACAATCCTCTTCATACATTTCTTCATGATCTACTTTCACTGCCTTTCTGGATAAAGCCATAGGGCCCTAAGGAGCTGCACTGTCACTTCATATTTATCACAGTAAATTAATAAACAGAGCTGCATTTCAAATTTATAGGCTGAGATCAGCCCTTCCTTGCCACACTGCAACATGCACTCTCATCTACTCCCAGGCCCTGGGAGCATAAATGCTGCCAACCACCTTTAGTCAGGCAGGTACACACTCCCAATTAATAACTCCACTAATATTTACATAAGGACTCTGGACACCGCCTATGACACCACTGTATCTTTATTATGGTTTCACTTTGGGTTTGTTTTCCCCTTAAATGCCTTCTTAAGTTTATCAAGCAAACAAACAGGATCATTAAGGAGATAAATTTAAATACAACAGACACAAAACCCAATGCAGCTCTCTGACATTCTCTGTAAAACACAGAACTTGCAAACATCAATTCCAGAAACCCAGTGGTGTCTGCTGTGCAGTGCAAACATGAGCTGCTACTTCCTGTAAAACCCCTGGGTGATTTTCATAAACATTATACAGGAAAGCTGGCAACCAAAACCTGGAAGGTTTGGATCTGATGATCAAACCATTTGTACATGTCCATGACAACTCCTTTCAGAAGCATCTCAGGAAAGAGGAAAAAGTCTCTCTCAACAAAATGTTAGCTTAACACTAATTCAGTTTTGCCTTTTCCCTTTCAAGACCCCAAGAAAGGGATGCCAAGGATTTAAGGAGACTGGCTGCACAGAAATGATCTTGAGATGATCAGATGGCACTGGTTACCAAATGCACCCAAAGAGCAACTGGTCTGCTCCTCTGGGCTGGAAGGATGACAGAGAGGTGAAAAACAAGATCCACCCTCCTCTGCTACTCTCACCCACTGCCATGTGCTACTGGCAAGTCACCAGAAGTCAAGGGTCTCTGACAGCAAGTCAAGAAATCACAGAATCATTTAGGTTGGAATAGAACCTTAAGACTATTGAGTCCAACCATCAATTCAGTATCACCATGTTCAGCACTAAACCATGTCCTGGAGTGCCACATCCATAGGTTTTTTGAACATTTCCAGGAATGGTGACTCCACCACTGCCCCGGGCAGCCTGTACCGGGAGTGGGCAACCCGTACCAGGCTAGGGGAACCCTTTCAATGAAAAAAATTTCCATAATACCCAACCTAATCCTCCCCTGGTGCAACCTGAGGCTGTTACCTTTCATCTTGTCTCCTAGTGCTTGGGAGGAGACTGACACTCACCTGGCTACACCCACCCGTCAGGGAATTGTAGACTTCAA
>WBNO01005526.1:202093-236674 GCA_013400575.1 Peucedramus taeniatus | reverse complement strand
CCGGGCCCGGGGGCGGCGGGGAGCGCGAGGCGGGGGCACGGTGCGCAGGGCCGGGGGTGGCCGGGGCGGTACCGGGGCCGGTCCCCCTGAGCCCCCCATAGCCCACACCAGGGGTCCCATCGCCTTGACCTTCGAGGTAAAACACTTCTTCAAATGTCTGGGCTCACCAAGCCGTGTAGAGGCATGAAGTTACACTTGCACAGCCACGAGTTTTTAAACAATTAATGCATGATTAGTAAAGCCGCGATTTCCTTTTCCAGAAGTAACTACACTGCCCAAAATACCATGTTTACATCTTCATAACATCCATGCAGGATTTATATTTTCCTTGTGCTGCAGCACAACACACATTTAAGTGCAGCTGGACACGTAGGGTACATTGGGCAGGTAATGACTCAAGCCCAAGGAGCAGGGACAATTTCTGTCATAGAAAAGATTGCAGTGAAGCATATAATTAATTGAGATAGTTAACTTTGTGAGTGAAAAAGTACAAGCAAATCTGTAAAACCTGCAATTTGCCCCAAATTTCATAAACAATTACCTAGCAAGGAATGGAAGAGAATATGCCTTGCTAGGCATAAATGCTGCAGAGGATTGAAACATTGTCAAATGCTGTGACATTAATGGTGCATATCCTTGAGAAGATCAGTACAGTCAGTATATACATCCTGAGTTTATCCTATTTACCCTCTAGAATCCAGATCTTCCTACCAGCATGAAAATACATTTTAAAATTATTATTATTATTATTATTATTATTATTATTATTATTATTATTATTATTGCACATGGGGACCTTGATCATGCCTGCATTGGTGTAATTTTGGCAATGTATTTTAGTAAAGAAACAAGAACCTTGTGAAAAGGAACTTGTAATTTTGTAATTCCTTTTGTCATATATTTTTAAGGCTATTTTGGATGGGACTGAGCTACCTGGCACTGTGGAAACATGTCCCTGCCCATGCAGGGGTTTGAAACAAGATGATCTTTAAGGTCCATTCCAACCCAAACCATTCTTGTATTCTACAATTCACTTCCATATGTATATTAAAACATTATAACAAGAGGGGTTGCTTAGTACTAAGAAGCAGTGGGAGAATGCCATCTGAGGATTTTATGACTCCTTTATACCTCTGTGAATTCATTGCATTTTGTGCTCTGCTAAAAAGTTTCCCTGGAAACTTTTAGAAATTTTAGAAGTTTTAAATTTAAAAGCTTTTAGAATTTTTCAAACTACTGGAATCTAAACCACTAAACAGAAAACCTGGTCATCTTAGTGTGATATGGGCTGAAATCTCTAATATAATCTAAATGTTTTTCAGCGCACAGTGATTCCAAGCACAGTGAGCGAAGTGGAAGCGAAAATCAATCCCTCAGGAATGCTGCGATGTTCAGTGCCACACTGCCTGGAGATATTTTTGTCCTGCAGACTCAGATAAATACACAAGAAGCAGAGGTTAAACATATCTCCTCCTCATGCCGGTGGCACGCAAGACCTCTGCAGCAGGATCGCTGTCAGGTTCGCTTTGCGCAGACGGATCCTTGCGGAGCCACACGGCCGCACCAGAGGCCGCCGCCGTGCCCGTGCTCCCCGGGAGGGAAGGACGGGGCGGGGGCTGGCCCCGAACGCCCTCCCGTGGTGGCAGTCACATCCCCAGACAGTCACAGCCCACGGCCGGATGGGGAAGCCGCGTCCCGGCCGCGGTGAGGGCGAGCGACGCGAACAGCGGGGCGAGAAAAGCGCCCCTCAAACCGGGGCGAGCGGCACGCCGCGAACCCCCCTTCCTGACAGAGCCCGGTGCATTTCCAAATCTCCCATTCAGAGTTCTGCCTCCGAATTCAGTGGCCGTGCGAAGTGACCTGCACAACAACGTTTTATTTCCCGGCAGATTGATTTCCTGCTAAACTGATCTCAAAAGCCAGTACTGTTTCCCCCCGTTAAACCGACCGATTTATTTGAGTGAATTATTTAACTTACTAAATAACACCCTTGTCCTGGCAACATTATCATGTAGTGTTTTGTTTTATCTGTTAACTGCTGGATCACAATATGCTTTGTTGTTTTCCCACCGCCAGAGGACTGAATCTCTTTAGCAACAAATTAAATCCAGATAGAGCAAGCAGTTCCTTTAACAGTCTTTCTTTGTGCTTAAGAAAATACAGAAAGTATTTCTTAAAAGGCCAGATAGCGCACTGGGCTCCCTTCAGTAAGTTTTAGTCAATAATTTACAAAAATAAGCTCTAAGAAGGGGAAAAAATGTGGAGGCAGTGACGGGCTGGCCACTCCCGTTAGAGCCACTGCCCCTCTGTCTCTGAACTCCTGTTCCCACAGATTTGCACCTTTCGGTCCCTTGTTTTGCCCAAATTTCTCGTTACAAATGTGCACTTACAGCTTCTGTAGAGCATCGTCCATCGGTTTCAGGGTGGGTGTGTGCCGCGCCCGGCACACGTCCCACGCGGGGCGGCCGCAGTGCAATTCTCCTTGACGGGATAAGCGGAGGTCACGGGCAACTTGGAGAAGCGAAAGTAAACAGGGAGGGAGCGAGTCCCCTTGTGACAGCCGGCAGAGCTCCGCCGGGAGCGATGGGCAGCCTCTCCTCTGCGCCTGGGAGTCAGCAGCAATTTGCTGGTGATTTTAGGAGACGTGTAATTAGCTCTGAAAACCGAGATGTTTGTTTGCTCAGATTTATGAAGGCTTTTTGTGCGTATGCTAATAATTTCTAGAGTTGCTTTGCATATAAAGTGGGTTATTTTCCAATCTTATTTATATAGTTAGAGTATGATTATTGGTATGGTTACTTTGTTGGTTAGAAGAAGATGAAGAAAAAAGTTCTCTGACTCCAAATGCAAAAGCAGAAGCTGTGCTGCAAATTTCCAGCTCTTTATTCCCAACCAGTTAAGCCAAACTGTGAAATGGGAACAGAACTGACTTGGATGAAACTTCCCCCAGAGGGTGCTGGCACTGCCCAGGCTCCCCAGGGAATGGGCACAGCCCCGAGGCTGCCAGAGCTGCAGGAGCCTTTGGACAGCGCTGCAGGGATGCACAGGGGGGATTGTTGGGGTGTCTGGGCAGGGCCAGGGGTTGGACTCCATGATCTCTCCAGGTACATTTCAACTCAGGATATTCTATGATAGCCTGGACCATCCACAGATCTGGAAACCCCTAGTCAGTTTTAACTTCCTGTGTATTCACCTTGTACCTGGTGAATTACACACCCCTGGTTCTGCTCTAAGATGCCCTATCCTCGGAAATTTTAACAGCATTAGTAAAACAATAAGATGATGCAGATAATGGAAAAAATTTCTATCTCTTATTCCTGGCACAAGGGAAGAATGGGCATGCAGAACAAGTCTATGTATACTGATCACAACTAGTTATGGTAAATATTGCACAGATTCTGGACAATCAACAACCAGCTTCACAAACATGTTCAATAATGCACTTGGCTCCTTATCTAAAGCACAAATCAAATTGTACACATGAAAAAAAAATACTCAGCTAATTATTTAAAAAAACACCAAACAATTGAATTCTTTGAAGACAGGAAGCAAATAAAGCTGTTAGAGCATCCCTCCCCTTAAAATAGGTGTGTAAATAAACAGCTGACAGATTTGGCAAACTGACATTCTGCAGAGCTGTGGGAAGGGAACAAAGTCACTTTGGGTACATGTCCTCACATGGAAGTCATCCTTGTGCCAGCTCTGGGCCTCATCTGACCCCCACAGCCAGGAATGATGGAGAGGATGGTGTGCAGCCTGTGTGAAGTAAAGGCCAGTACTGGGCATGGGTTAGTGTAGGTCCCTTAGAGTTCTTGGTTTGTCCTTGATGGAGAGTTGCTGGGGTGCGATGGTCCGCTCGGACGGGTGGATGGGCTTTATCTTTTGTAAAAGGGATTTTGGGGATTGTAGTTGTTGTAGTCATAGTCTTATTTATGTTTTCCTGTTTAGTTAAATGTTTACAGAAATCCATAGGAGAGGCCTTCTTAAGAAATAAAGAAAGGGGAGTTATGGAGGCCTGTGGGCCTGCTAGGGGACTTCCCGGGGCTGTTCCCCTGGAAGAATGTCCCCTAAACTTGGACCTCTCCCATGGACTCCTGTGACATGCTGTCAATCAACCCCAGTGCCACACCCCTTGTTGGCCCTTGGCTGTTCAACCACTTGTTATCCATATATGGTCAAGGTTCTAGCAGGTTCTTTGTTCTTTGTACCCTCGTACAAAGGGGTCTGTACCCCTGTCTCTTTACCTTTGTGTTTTCCTATTGGTCACTGTAATCCTTTTCCTGCTCACACTTTCAGATGATTGATTGTTGCTGTTGGCTCTGCCCCTTTGTGCCAGTATATAATCCTGGACCCTCTACCTCTCCCTGTTTTTGTCCCTGGACCCTTTCAGTGTGTAGGTGAAATAAACTACCACTGGAAACCTATACAAAGACCCTTCCTGCTGTCTTAGATAACCAGCTGCTGTGTGGGAGTGTGGTATTTGCTGCGTGCTTGGTGGAGCACTCTCCTCGTGGGGACGCTTCAGGAAGGTTGCACCAACCTACCATCTGCTTGTGCTGCAACAGGTTAGAAGCCACTGCAGACTCCAGCTCATAGATACAGCATAAATCCTGTGGGAAAGACTTCTGTGAGCAGTGTGCTAGTCATCAGTTTCATAAAACACACAAGGAAACGCAAGTGTTCTGTAGCAGAAATAGGAGCTTGAATCCAGCTGGAACCACTGGCCAGCAAACATTTAAGGCTTACAAGGTTTTAAATGTCTATTTTCGAGTCTCAGCTGCTTTCATCTCCTTCCTGCACAGCACTTATTTCCCTTCTGACAATAAATTATGTTTGCACGAGCAATAAAGCTAACTCCAGGGGGTGCAGCCATCAGAACTAAGCACAGTCCCAGAGGGAGCTGAGCCACAAATCTTTCACAAACAATTTGGGTGTTGCTTCCTTATCTTGGTATAACTTTGCTGCCTCTTGCACTAGCTGCCGAAATAAATTATAATCACTTAGCTCTGGCATAGTGAATTTACCTGCCTTCTGGGGTGCTTCCCATGGCTGCCAGCATCCCTGGCAGCTCAAGGGTGCACTTTGTCCCATCTGACATTACTCAGCTTCACCTCATGTAGAACAGGAGCCAGGCTGTCTGCTCACACAAACAGTGTTCACCCAAACATCCCAAAAGGGAATTTATTTCACTTGCAGTCATATTATCGCATTTTAAAGCCACATAATAAAATTAAAACACCAAGGAACTAAATTATGAAATTCTGTGAACATAATAATAGAGATGGGAAGAAAAAGGAAAGTCAAAGGAGCTGCAGAGAGGCAGGATCAAGGATATCTTTGCCACCCTTCACACATGTACCTTAAGCATAATATTGCCAGTAGGGCAGAAGACCTCCTTTCCATGCCTATAACTCTTTTTAATCCTAGGTTGAGATGTTTCTTCTTTGTGAAGGACTTGTTTAACCATTTGTTCTACACTTCTGGGGATCAGAAAAAACCCTTCAATTCTGGTACTTCTGAGGTTCTCTTCTCTCCCCTTATTAAAGTTAGATTTGCCCCTTTCCATTTTCTAAGGGCCAGGCCCTCACCACCCTCACAGACAAGGATTTCTTTCCTGTATCTCATCTAACCTTCTGGCAGTGGGCAGCCATTTGCCCTTGCCCCAGGTCCCTCTCCAGCTCTCCTGGAGCCCCTTCAGGCCCTGGAAGAGGCTCTGAGGTCCCCCCGTATCCTTCTCTTCTGCAGGGGAACACCCTCAGCTCTCCCAGCCTGGTTCCTGAGCAGAGGTGCTCCAGCCCTTGGAGCATCTCTGTGGCCTCCTCTGGACTCTCTCCAGCAGCTCCACGTCCTTCCTATGCTAGGGCCCCAGAGCTGGACACAGAGCTGTGGATGAGATCCTACCAGAGCAGAGCAGAAGGACAGAACATCTCCCTTGACCTGCTGCCCACACTGCTGGCTACAGAAGCTCTCTGGGTCTGACAGGCGACTGAAAACTGCAGGCAGAACAGTTCACAACACAACTATATCCTGATAAACACTAGCTAGTATTAATTGGATGAATTGAGAACTTAACTGGGTGAAGTGATGGGAAGTACACCCATTCTCCTTTTTGCAGTGCATAGTGAGAAGTGTGTTGGACGGTGCACCTTGGTGTAATGTACAGTAGAACTGAGCTTATTAGAAACAAGAAAAAAGCTCTTTTGCTGCAACTTCCATCTTAGTGAATTTCAAGCACGTGTTTGTGATCTCTGCAGAGTATGGTCAGGACAGAAGAGGGCATTTGGCAGCAAGCTACAGTAATTTGAATTTCAAAACTGAAGCTTCAGAACTGCAGTTCATGAGAGGATACCTGATTCGTACCAATGGGATATACCATAAAACAATTACTGCAGCCTGCTATAAGGTCATGTTTCTACCCATGAGAGGGATGTGATAATACCCATTAAACAGCTGATGACAGTATTAAGTAAGGCTTCAACTGGAACAAAATAACTATACTATAAGTAGGATATACATCTATTTGCATTTACACAGTAGAAAAAGCGCCATATCTGTTACTTAACTATTCAAAAGGGACAAAACAAGAAAAAAACCCATCTTGTTTCCTCACACGATTTACAAATTAACAACAGGAAAAGAAGGCAGGCTTTCAAAAGCTACCTCAGCCCTTTGTTTAGAGAGGTCTCTCAGGGATGATGCTGCAGCAATCCCGAGCTGGCTGCTCCAGAAGGCTGCACGGCTGTCCCCACCTGCACACCAACTGCTCTCGCACTGGGATGCCTGTAGATGCTACAGGAGGTCACTGGTGGGGGGCCCAAGGTGTGCCACAGCACAACACCACATCCCTCCATGTGCTATCTTCTCTCCCACATGCTGGCAGACCTGCAGATGGGCCTTTGCTGTACCCAGTCTCACACGGTCTCTAAACACAGAGCGGATGAATTAAAGAGCTTTCTGATATAAAACAATGGGGCATTTAATTAAAACTAATTTTTTTTTGTAGTTCTATCATGGTACTTTTTAAAAATATGGGAGACTTTTCTTTCTGAAATTCTTACAAAATCCACTGATTCAGAGAAGATTAGAATCTGAGGGGTGTGTAATTATTATCACCAACTTCATATGAGGCAAATATGCTAACTGGGTACCACCTCTCTAGTTGTGCAGAAGAGCATTATGCTTTTGCCATGGTCACACTGCACAGCACACCGCAGAGAACAGCTCTGGACTGACAGCCCCAATATTCATATATTTATTTGTATCACACCTTGAAGCTTTTCTGTTAAATAACCATCTTGGAATATAGAAAACTTACAGTTCATATGAATAATTAACTTTCTATGTTGTCTTTAAGGCACATATTTCTATCAAAATTTCATTTTGGTCCAGAGAAGCAGTTGCATTTCAGACACCAGCTATCCAGGTATCTGGCAGGTTGGTTTGTTGTAACTATCCTCATGACTGTAGACTTCAACCACGTGTATGGAGTTCACCGTGTGCAGTGCAGTGCTGTGTCTCGGTACCCCGTGTGTCCCAGGTGCACCACTGCTCTTGGCTACCTTCAGCAGGTGACTGTTGTCTTTGCAACACCCAGGAACTACAACATCCCGAGTCCACTCTTCCTGAGACCTGTGAACACAAAGGGAAAAGTTATTTCTGTTTTATTAATTCTGGTGACGGTACAGAATTTGCGCATTTTATTGGCACATCAGGTGTTTTACAAATGACTTGTGCTGTAACATGAAGAATTGCTTCTCCCAGCATCAAACCAGTTGGCAGCTGTGGGGCAAATAATTGTGTCTCTGTAAAAGCCTCAACAAGACCTCAAGTACCTTTTTGCTGGGTACCAAACTTTTTGCTGAGCACTGAGTACCCCTGTGACCTGCCATCAGGGAACAGAAGCTACATGGGGTAATGCTGCACACCTCACTGCCAAAAGAAAATCTTATGAGATACTTGCTGTTGTGAATTTATTTAGTTTTTATAGCATAAGGAACTCAGTTTCATCTTCTTGAGATGGTAGCCAAAGGTCAAAATTAAAATCAAATCAAAGCAGCACATACACAGAGAAGAACCGGAATAAAGTTTTGCCTGGGCCAGCAATACAGCCTTTGAAAAAAAAAAAGTCTTTGCAAATTATTCTGCCAGGATTAAAGCTCAAGTTTAGGTATGCTGGTTATAGAGCAATAAATACAGTCTACCTGGGCAGAAGTCATGCCACTCTGATGTTTTCCCTTATAAGGCTCAATGTTGTGAAACACTTCAACTACCCATAGTCCACCACTCAGGAACCCAAACTGGCTAAAACTGTACTTGGAAAAGAAATGTACTTCTGGCTTAGCAGCCCATTCCTCCCATTTCAGGAACTATTAAGCTTTCATTGACATCTGCTGGCACAGGGTGCCCAGAGAAGCTGTGGCTGCCCCATCCCTGGAAGTGTCCAAGGCCACGTTGGATGGTGCTTGGAGCACCCTGGTGTAGTGGAAGGTGTCCCTGCCCATGGCAAGGGGTGGAATGGGATGGACTTTAAGGCCTCTTTCCATCCAAACCACTCCATCATTATGTGATTCTATAAGTGTAGGGTGAGAAAGTAGGCACCTCTCTTCCCTGAAATAGATCAAACCCTGAGGATATCAGAGAGACAGTGAAGTCAGTGGGGTTTCACCTCAGCAGAGGATGAGAAGAGCTATTAAGAGGGTTGCAGTGTCACCAAGGGACAACTGTGCACACAGTGGGCTTTGCTCTGTGTGCATGGCCTTCAGTCAGACACAGTCTTCAGTTTGCTCTCTCATCCTTGGAAGCTCTGTACTTTGTCGTGAATAAGCCTGACTGTTTTTTCAAGCACTTCAACTTTCCTTAACTCCAGTTCCCAACTGGACTACTTCAAAACACCATAGCAAGAGGATCAGAACCCTTCTCTGCACCCTTACCTGGCAATATAAATCTGCCCTGGGTCCTGCATAGCCAAGTGCATGATGCATTTGAGAAGGACAGCCTTTATCTGACAGATTAAATTTGGAGCTCCTGTCAGGGGAGACGAATAGCCATCACAGCATTTGTCAATGGGATTTAGAGGATTCACAAGAATATTTTTCTGTGTGACTTGAGAGCTGCTCCTTGCTGGAGGGAAAAAACTGTTAACAGGACATCCGAGACATGTGAGAACGCAGCCACAAAGCTGCCTGGTGCTGGCACTGCCTCTCAAAACAGCTTTTATACTAGAGGATGGGAGGGGATTTTTTTGTTGCTGTATGCCTGGTGGCTTTGTACAAGACCCTGGAGTAATCAGGAAAGCATTATGAAAACAATAATAGCAGCTCTATTGAAAGCACATGTTGCTATACATGCCCCCTTTGAGCTCTTGCGACGACAATTAAGACTGAAATTCAGAAATGGGTGTAACTTAAAAGCCAGTTTATCCCACCCTTCTAACAGGGCCCCAAGGTGAAACCACATCTCGCTTCCCCTGTCTCAGCTTTCTTTGAAACCTGCATGTCAAAAGGTACTGAGAAGATCTGAGCCTCTGAAAGGTGGTGGTGGTGGGGAACACAGAGCACAGGAAAAACAAGAGGAAAAAAAGAACAACTTCATGAATAGAGAAGCTCAAGGCTGGATCAGTCATGGGAAGAAGCAGGGAAAAGCAGGGAAAGGAAATCTGCCCTTCTCTTATTCTGGGTCTCTTTCCCTCCATGGTGCCATGCAATCAAACATTTCATGTAGGGAACTGTATCAATTCCATACAATTGTATCAATGGATGCTCTATGTGATGCAGCATTAAACCCCACAGTGATGCTGAAAATGCTGAGCTGCCTCTCCTAATAGCATGCTGGCTTTGTGATTTTTTACAAAACCTTTTCAGTTGGAATTCTTTGTTGTTGCATTGCTCTTATTTGCTTTTTGCCAGGTACAATGGTAAAGCATCTTGTAGTCAGAAAGGTCTCTGATTCAAAAATTTCAGCAACTAAAAATATCTTCTGTGGGAGAACATACCAGCCTGCTTCTCTGCAGAAGGGTTTTTTCTTCTTGGTAATATGCTCCAGCTGTGTGAATAGCTGAAAGGAGGACTTTAAGCCCACTGAGACATGGGCTTTTCCATTTGACTAGCTCCTGCAGCCAGATCAACTACTTCACAGAGAATGTTTTGTAAGTTGACTTAGAGCTGTGAAAAATAATTCACCTCTAAGCAGTCCAAATTTGGAATGCCCAGCTTCTTCCAAATGCTTCCACACTATACAAAAAACCACACCAAATTTCTTTGATTCTCTTTAGATTGCATTTTTGAGCGGGACTACTTTTTTTTCTGGTTGTCATCTTAGCTGACAGAGAATGAAAAGGAGTTAGTGTACAGCTACATTCAGTTCTCCTGAGTGTGGAAAATGCTGGATCATCAATTCTTCCTTACAAAAAATCAGCACATCCCTTGAGTCAAGGGAGTTTCTATTCCAGGACAGGTTACAGGACTTTTACACTGAAAAGCAGAGCAACAGAGCCAAGGTGTGGCTATTTCTGACCATCACTAGGAAGATGATGCAAACTGAAATGAGCTCTCTCAGTGTTTTCTTTGCACTGGCTATCTGTGCTGCTCCTGGGACAGTATCTGCTACACATGCTGATATATAAATAGGTTTCAAAAGAGGAGTGTCTGATTCTTTAATGTCTCTTCATGCCAAAAGGGTTTGCTGTTTGCTCTCACAATGTTAGACTATGTTGTGCATATTTTGCCAGACCAAAAGTGGTTCCAACTGGATTCAGGCTCCCATCTCTGGCACAAAACACTTGCATTTCCTTGTGTTTTTTATGGAACTGATGGCTTCACTTACAGAACAAGTGTAAATGCTACAAACTACTTAAACAAGACAGGACAGCCCCCTTCCTGAATGGATGCTTAAAATTTAATTGATGTACATTACAGCAATGGACAGGACAGGACAATTCTTTACAGATTTAAAAACTGGCAATGATGTTTATCAGAGCAATTGCTTATTTGCATTTCCTCACCCTGTATTTTAAACCTGTATTCCTAGAGCAGCAGCTCTGCTGAGGCTGTTGCACCAGTTTACTGTGAAGCTTTGCCTTCTTGCTGAAAACTGAAGGCACTTTTTAAGCTCTGTCATTTTGGGGGATGTTTAGGTTATTGGGAAAAAATTTTTCACAGAAAGAGTTGTCAAGCCCTGGAACACCTTCCCCTGGGGAGCAGCTACAGCTGACCCTGAGCAGTAGGTGAGCATAGCCCCTGCCGGCATTAAGCTGACCCCACTCTTTTTTTGGTGGATGTTACATTTCTTCAATGTAACATCTCAGTGACCTTCACCTCCATCTCTCAAACACTAGCACAAACACTGGCACTCTGGCACAGAGGAAAGACAGCTGCCATCACGTTTCTCTTTACTGATATTTTACCCTGTGCCTGTCACGGGGCAGAGGACAACCTGCCTTCTTGGGCAGCTGCCTGATCCTAACTCTCCCACATGGCTGCTTGCTGGGATGGCAGATGGCTGTTTGTCTCGGGTGGTGGGTGCCCAAGCAAGTGCTCCAGGGAAGAGTTACTGCAGTGTCAGGTATTATTCTTCATCAGAAAATAACTGACTCAAAAATAACACATCCTGGTACATCTTGCAGTCAGGCTCTGAGAGCCATTCCCAACATGCTGACAAGCCCTCTGCCCAGTAATCCTCCTGGGGACTGCTTTGGAGGCTCATGGACATTGTTCTCCTCTAACTACATGGCCCAGGGCTGCAGCTAATCTCCCTTCCCTGGACACAGACCCTTGTTTTCAGCTAATCTGGCTCAAACCTCTGCACCACAGAGAAAACTGCTATCTCTGCTACTCTGAACTTCTCAGAAGCAACACTGGGGCAACACCTCCCTCCCAGCAGACCCATGATCTGTAACTTTTTTTCCCTGCTCAACATTATTTAGTGTTTTCAATAATATAATAGAGCAAATATGCTGTAAATACTCGTTGCTAATGCATATAAAACCTTCTGCTAAAAATTGGTATGTTCATCCTCCTTATGATTCTTTATATCCAAATGCAAAGAGCGGCATCTGGAGTGACAGCACTCTGTAGTTAATGATCCCGGGTAATTTGTACACATATTTCTTATAATTTTAAAGCAATTTGTTCAACCAGAAAAGCAGTCAGAATGAGGGTCATTACAATTAAAGCAGTTGCCACTAAAATTCAATGTTTCCCTGCAAAACTACATAGTCATGATGTTTGTTCTATGCTTAAAACATGAGGAGAGAAAGTTCTCATTTTGTGGCAGCCAGGTCCAGAACAGCACAGTGGAGCCCCTATAGTCACACAGCTGGGCTTCTCTGTTACTTATAACCTCTGCACATCAGCACTCTGCACCCACATCGTGCCACCTCATTGCAGCCAAAATTATCTTGTCAGCATACTAGGACACCTCTTTAACTGATTAGAGTGCTTTAATCATAAATTTGTCTGTAAACCTTAACAAATACCTTACCTGCCTGAAAGAATTTAATTTTTATTTTATAATGCCTTACCTGAAATAATTGGCTTTTTATTTTATCTCCTCTTACAGTGTTTTGATCCTCAAGCACTGAATCAAAATGTTAATCTCAAAATCTATTCAATTAAGTCTGAAAAGTAGCACAACTGACATGCTTTTCTAGTCAAAAATAAATAAAGATATACTCAAGAGAGTCTTCTTCAAGGGTGGAGGAGTTCTTACTCTTCTAGATACTTCATATGCTACAAGAAGCAGCAGAACAGTTTTCTTCAAGAAAATAGAGAAAACTATCATAAAAATGACTCAATTTTTCAAGCCTCCACCCACTCCTTTGTCAGACATGGGCAGCACTCATCCCAACTTCCCCTTCTAAGTGGGCTGCAGAGCCACTTCCCATGGCTGGGATGCAGAAAACAGCTTGTACCACAGCCCTGGAAAAGGCAGAGAGGAGAGGATTCATCCCCTGTGCTTCTTCAGACATCTCCTGCCTAGAAAAATCAAGTAGGATTGCTGCTGTGCTCAGAGATCTCGTGATGCATTGGGCAATTCCTCCAAATGTCTGAAACCTTAGCACAGGAAGGGGATAGGGTAGGATAGAATGGGGATAGGGTACTGATAGACTACAGTAGACTCCACTAGACTAGCTTAGACTGAAATATTTCAGTTGGAAGGGACTCACAAGGATCATTGAGTCCAACCACCTGACCCCTTTAGGGCTGACCAAAAGCTAAAGTTTATTACTAAGGGCATTGTCCAAATGCCCCTTGAGCAATGCCAATTTGGGCCACCAGCACTGACCCCCTCTCCAGGACCTGTTCCAGGGTCTGACCACCTTCTTGGTACAAAATGTCAAGCCTGAACCTTCCCTGAGGACTCTTGGTAAAATTCTCTTTTGGTTTGTTCTTGACCATGGATATGCAGAAATATGGAATCCTTCCTTTGGGACTGCCTGCCCTCAGTTTTGCTGCTGTTTCCCAACCATGCCACATGCCTGTATTTATTTCTTTAGACAATCAATGCTGTAACAGCTTCCCCACTGCAGCAACACCCACCCAGGTTTAGAGATTTCCTCCAGGCACAGGCTGCCAACATTCCCACCTCACACTGGAGGGGAAATGGTATCACAGCAATCGCCCAGACAGGTAATGTGTGCTTTCATTCTGCTCCTCCCAGCACAGCCCAGCTCCATGTTTGCACCTGCCCAGCACTTGCACTGTTCTCCTGTTCCCAGTAAGCCAGATAAACACAGGATGAGGAAACTTACCCTGATTTGTTATACACACACACACACAAACACACACACGCACACACACAAACAAACCCCAAAAAATAATAAAAACAAACAAACAAACAAACAAACAAAAAACCAAACAAACAAAAAAACCAAACCAAAACAAAACAAAACCAACTTGGAAGTGAAATACAAAACTGACAGACCATTTGTTGTCTTCATGAAATCTATTAGCAGAATTCCCACATCACCTTGCATGTCTATTCATTTTATAGAATTAAAGAATAGAAATCATCATCTTTTACTAATTACTTGATTAAACAGATCTTATTTGAGCGGAAAAAGGGAACAAGGTATAAATAAGGAAGGGTCACATCTGTTCCAAGAGCAATTCCAGGACAGTTTTATTCAGAATCACCTTTAATGACACTTCCATCTCTGATTAGAAACAGTGCCCACTCTCCATATGCAAAACAGCCAGACTTTTGGCTAAGAGTGCACAGACTGATATACCTGTTCTCATGGCTGGTTTTAGCTCTGGTTAGTGATTAGCCAGGATCCCTACAATTCATTCAAATCTACTTTATTTTCACAGCCTTACCTGTAGAAGCCTTGGTTATCATATGCCATGTTAGTCACGTCACCAAATACAGATGTATTCCTGAGTTTCTTGTTGTTGTTGTTATTGTTTCTTCCCTTAAAACCAAAGTAAGCAGCTTGCATGTGCCCTAGTTCTTCAGTGCTCAGCTGGTACCACAGCTGCATATCTCTGTGAATATACCAAGCAGTAGAAACAGTATTGTGATATATGGCTGCACAGCTGAGCTATTATCTGACCACAGACCTGACTCTCTAGAGTTTAAATCTCATTCCAGGCTTACTGAAGAAAGCACTTAAACATGTGTTGAACTTCATGCATAAGCCAAACTTGTAGAGATTTAACTAACACCCTAAGACAGGGAGTTCTTCAATAGCATAAATACTATTGTGTAAAATAGTGCTATTTTAAGTACTGTCCAACACTCCTCAAAAAACAAGCAAACAAACAAGAAAATGAGAGCAATTTTCTTATGAGCACCAGTGGATAGTTCAAAGGAACAAACCTCCAAGAATTATGTCAATTTGATTCAGTGTTTTTCCAGACTACAGGTAATAAGAAAAGTCATATAAGGTGGGATGATGTGTCAGTGTTCTAATAGACCTTCATCAGTGACATCAGGCCACAACCTGTTGTGTGTGAAAAGACTTCAGATCATCTCCATTTTATAGGATAAATTATTTCAGAAAAAAGAATTATTTTCTGTGACTTTTTGCATCACTGCTATTCTTAAGGTTTCCAAAATCACGAGGCAGGCTGAAAAGACATTGACTTAAAAATGGAGGAGACAGGTGGTGTTCCCTTTGTTAAGCATAGGGCATATTCCCTCACTGTCAGAATTCTCTTTTGGAAATATTCAGAGCTGTTTTCATGCTGCTCTCTGCAACTCTGAGGCAAGGAAAAAAATCCACCATTTTTTTCCTTGTTTTTAAAAGAAGTCTAAGATTCACAGAATCACAGACACTCTCACTGGCTGATGGGAGAAGATCAAATTGTGAGAACTGGTGACGCTGATTTTGGTGCCATTTCTGTCTTTTTGGGACACAATCCTGCTCTTTCCAAAGAAAACAGCAGCCATGCTTCCTCAGTGGGACAAGATCTATGAGGAGGCTGAATGGTGGGGAGACTTTCAGTAGCCCTTGTCCCTTTTCTCTTTAGAACACCTGTGGATGTGGCAGTTTAGTTGTGAACATGGTGTTAGTGCTGTGTTGACAGTTCAACTTAAGGGTCTTTTCCAATCCTAATGATTCTATGATTCTACTAAAGATGACAAGATGGCACTTGAAAGATCATTAGACACCATGCAAGGCAGGTTTGTAGGCAGAGGTTGTTGGATCTCTCAGGTGACCAACTAAGAGCCAAAAGAACCAGACAGACAGACAGACCTCAAAGCTACAGGCAAGGTGAGGACATCCTCTCTGCTCCATAGGTACAGATTACCTTGTCTTTCAGATCTGGTCTGAGACACTTACTTCATTATTTTCTCCCCAAGATTTCTCATTTTGTATTAAGTTATCAAGCCTCCAGCTTTTTGTCAGATTAAAGCTTTGTGCATTCAGAAGTCAATCCACTTTTCCACTTCCATTACCAACAGAGATGCTGCCACTGCACCTGACAAGTTTCACACAGGGTTATGTTACTTTTTCTCCCAGGACATGGACAGTTTGTACACAACTTCAATTCTTTCTGACAGAAGGGATAAGATACACAGTGCCTGCAGTGCCCGCAGGTTTCTCCTTGGAGCTGGGCTCTGTTGCCAACGGGATGGAGCAGCTCCTTCAGGAGACAGGGAAAGGAGCACAGGGGAGCAGGGAACTGAGAAGGTCTCAGCAAAAGGAATCATTTTGCAGCCTGATGACAGAATCAGGTCATTATGTCCAGTGTGAAGGGCTTTTCTTTTGTAAGAGGAAAGATACCAAGTCATCACAATAATGGGAATGGATAGTTTTTACAAAACTTCATTTAAAATAAATGAAAAACAAGGACTGTGATATGAACAGTCTTAGCAAAAAGAAAAGTGGCAATTCCAAAAATGTCAATTAACCTTTCATTTCGAAGCAACTTATTTCATGCTACCAGTAAAAACCTGTATATTATGACTAACACTAAGGAGTTTCATTTTTGACACAAAAAATCTTTCAAGAGAAACAGAAAATCTCTATTTCAGCTACACTTGGATTTCAAATGACAGAAGTTCCCCCTTCAGCTGGTTCCCATGCAGCTTCAGATAAATCACAGCTCAGCACAGAAACCTTCACTACTATCTTCCCCAGCGTCCCTCCACTCCACTGGAGGGCCTGGTAGGAATAACCAGCATGAAAAGTGAGATGGAAACCAAGTTCCTGTGGAAAGCTTTCTGCAGCAGTGACTGTAGGTGGATGCTCTCATGAGCAACAGTAGCTTGGCTCCAGCCTACAGGCAAATGTGCTCCTTCTGACACTATCCACACGGAGTTTTTATAATGAACTGGATTGAAAATTTGACTTTTTCCTATTCCTGTTTATAATCCACTGATTTGTGCTCCAAGCCAGAGACAAAATCCTCCCTCCTTCCATCCCCACATGGGACAGCTTTGAGGATGCTCTGCAGATGGTGAGGCCTTGGATGTCTCTGACACAGGAAGATTCCATTTCCCAGCAGTGTTCAAAGAAAGAAAGGAAAAAAGGAAAGAAATAGAGAAGGGGAAACACTGCCAGTCTTCAATAACTTGAGGAGAGAAATGTTGTGCCAGAAAATAAGACTTGTGTGTTCAGCTTCATAATCCTAGGTAAATCCAGATCTGCCTAGGCCTGTTGAGGTTATCTGATACTAACAGGCATCAGGTATTTAAGTACTCTGGAATTCCAAGTCCTTCTATGCCTAGAGCCTGACCTACAAATTAAGGATTTTAAGTAATTAACAACATCGCAGTGCTGCAAGCAGCAAATCCTTTGAAGCACTTGTTATCACAGCAATGGGGTCCATAGGATGTACATGCTTACACTGTTATTAAAACTGTCCTCTTGACATACCTTTGAGTTCTCCTCCTCTCACCTTTCTTCACACACTTGACCAGACAGCAAGTTAAGAAAGCCATGGACATCAGGAGAATGACAGCACAGCTCACAACGGAGGCAATCACTGCGACCTTAAAGCCAAAAGTCTCGTATTTTGATATGGCTGCAGCAAAGCAAACACAGAAATGTTTCTAAGATCAGTCCATGAATTTATCTTTCACATTTTCATTAAACCACGCTGAAACCTACCTGCTTCACAGTTCTGCTCAGTGAGGACTTTCACATTACTATGTGTCAAGATACCAGAGAATTTTGGCTTCAGCTTTGACCTATGCAAGCCTCAAACTGGACTATGTAAAAATCTCCTGTTTATAAGTTACTAATGAATTGTTCACAAGCATTTTACCACTGCAATTAATTAAACACAGTGCCCTTAGCACTGCAGTAGCTTAAAAACACAATTCTGTTGGCAGATCAAATGCAAATGAGCTACAGACTCTTTATTAACAATGACTGAAGCTACAGATATGAATACTAACACGGGTAAATGGGCTTAAATAAGCGATTTAGACAAGGACAGTTCCATGTAATTACATCCTCTTTGGCAGGTAGCAAACACCAGGTCTTCCTCTGTTTGGGGAAGGATGCAGGCTGGAAGAAGTGATGTGCAAGGCTCAGTGTTTGCAGGGTTCTGATGCTGGAAGTGAGTATCCAGCAAAAGGAGGAGTAGGAATGTGATGTGGCACAGCTAATGCAGATCTCTGCCAACTCACTTGGAGCAGTAAGCATGTCTTGCTTCAAAACTCAGCTACTTCTCCCAGTGTCACAATGACCAGCATCACAAATGGTTCAGCTGAGCTACATGCATAGCATTATATTTCTGCAGCCTCTGGGGGAAGGATTTCTCTAATTTTTTCTTTTCTGGGATCTCCAAACAAGAGATAAGAATAGCTGAGTGTGTAGGAAAGCAATAAGTGTCTGTGAGAGCAATAAGTGTCCGTAAGAGCAATGTATCCACTGGGGATTTGAAATGACATGAGGTCTGAAGCACCTCAAAGCTCAGAGATACCAAGTTTTGCTTGGGTCTACTTCTGGTCAAACTAATAACAATCTTATAATAAACAAGCAGAAACACAGCTAAAAGGTAGTTAATGCTGTTGTCATTCAGACACTATTTCTCTATATGGTAAATTTCCCATGCAGCTTCAACAACCAAGAATTGTTCAAAAAATATCACCGTGTTTCTTTCATAGCAAAAACATTGCCAGAAAAGACTGCCAGGAGATAAGAGGTTGGCAAATATGCTTGCACATCAGTTGGTCATTCCCATAGTGTTGGGGTGATTTATGATGATGGTCTCTTCCCTGATCCTCTGCTTTATGTCCCAAAATGGTTGCTGTATCTCTAAGATGGGTCCAGGGGAAGGGGGAGCCTTGGGGCCCTTTGCTGGGCTTTTTCAAAGCCTCACTGCCCCGGTGTCCGGGGCTGTGGTGCAGTCTGGGTTTTGCTTGGCCAGTTGGGGGTTTTTTTGTTAGCCCAGGTTGAATTTTTTTTTTTCTCTTTTTCCTGGTCTTGGAGAGGCTGCAGCACCAATCTTTCAGCTGCTTTTTGAGGCAAATTGGACGGTTCGGTTTTGGTCCAAGATCAGAGAGAACAAGCACCAGGAGAAGAATCGGCCGGGCCCGGCGAGAGAGAGGCTGCTCCTTTTTGGCCCCAGACCTGGGAAAAAACCCGAGCTGGGGAGGGAAAGAACACCTGGTTCACTGCTTGTGGCTGTGGACAGGGGACCAACAGCGGAGATTCACTGGGTTCCCATCTGTTTGCGCAAGCTGCTGTGTGAACCTTTTGTTTTTTTGCCTGACACAGGAGCTGGTTTCATTCTCCCCTCCTGGCTGCCGGCCGTTGGGGGTTTTTATCTTGCTCTGGCATTTTGGTTTTTTTTTTCCGGGGGGAGGGGAGCCAGGAGGGTGTGTGTGTTAAGGTCTGACAGTTCAATATCTAGCATGTACTTACCTTTTTTCCCTTGCCGTGTGGGCAGTCTGTTTGTCAATAAACATTTGGTTTTTTTCACTTTCATCCACTAGTATTAATTTCTTATTGGTGGAGAGGGATTGTTGGAACCCTTTTTTTTCAGAGGAAACATTCAATCCAGAGTTTTTCTCCTAAACTTGTCTCTAAACCACGACACCCATACATTCTCTAAAGTAGCATACAGCTTTTAGCTAGAGGCACAGTTGTTCCAGGTGCTACCAGTGACATGAGATCATGGATGAATCTAACAGAGTCTTTTCTGTGTGTCGTGATAATGACATGTCAGAACACATATGAAATGGAATTACCATCAGTGGGGCAACTTTGAAGAAAATTAAATTGGTCTTTTTCTTTGCACAAGTATCTAGAACAAATCCTAACGCTGCAAGATAGGCAGGGCAAAACGAAGGCACCGCATCCCAGAGTGGGGGGCTGGGTTTGGGAAGAACCTTACGCTTGCAGGAGGGCACTCCAGCTGTCCACTGCGTGCTGTTCCCTTGCCAAACGCAGGTGACGATGGCCGGTCCCTCCAGCTGGTGCTCGGCGGAGCACTGGAACGTGACCACTGTTCCCACATCGGTGCCGTTGCCATGAAGGACCCGCAGTGAGCCGAGCTGGGGCGAGAGGAGGCGGCTGCACTGCCCTGCAGAGCAAACACAGACACAGTGCAGCACTGCTGCCAATAGTGAAACCATCCGCTGAGGTTTTACTGACACCAGACTGTAAATCAGTCGCAGTTCATGGTCAAAACAAATACTAGTCCTCAGAGTGGCTGATGCTGGCTGCTCTGCCAAGCATCAGCCCACGGCCACCCTCCACCAGTGCCATTCAACAGCTTGTCTGCCCTCATCCCCAGCACAAAGCAACTGATGTTGTGACATTATCTGCTCAGACTGGTACACGTTGAACACTAAACACAAAAACACTAAAAAACACTAAAAACACTAAAAAAGAGTAATTTCTGAGTGGCACGGTCCCCTATGGATCCCTGTGTTGTTGAATTCTGATTAAGTTAGTATTCAGGCTGGCTAGGAGTATTCATTACATGTCTTCCCACACACAAATTTCCAAGATCTACTGGACTGATCATGCAGTTCAGCCTACTTGGTAGCATCTTGGCATCATCTGACTGAAACTTCTTATCTTTACAAGCACTGTATACCGGTTTGGCTTGGCTGAAAGGGGCCACAGGGAAGAGCATAGAAAGACACACACATACAACTTATCTGCCTTTTCAAATGAAAAACTCTGCTTTACAGTAAATCATTAATTTTTAATACATTTTTGTTCATTCTGCCTTTCTATTACTTTGTTGTTTATGCAGCTGCCCTTTGAGCTGTGGAGCAGTTCTCCCCTTGGCCACCTAATGACAGCCATTAACTTCATACACTAAGTTTTATTGTCACAACATTCCTTGTTCACAGTAATTTTAAAAAAAACTCAATGAGAGGTGATTAAAACATCTAGATAACTTCAAAGGTAACAAATACTTTTTCTGGGTCTGTACATGTGCATTGACAGAATCTAGAAACTCAGAGTTCTTTGAATACCAGCACTGCTTTTGCATCAGAGCCCAAGTTCCCTATTTTTCACTGGATTTCCAAATGACTTGAGAAAACTCAGAGGCATAGTGCTGCAAGCACCATGATGACATACTCAAAAATATTAAAAGAGGGAAAATACATTTTCCACATCTTCAGGCAAAAATAAATTATAGCCTCCATGAGAACATCCTAACAGAACCACATGTAGTTAGCAAATCTATTTTATCTTGAATGATGAAACTCCCCCCATGTCATTATTGTTGTTAAGCCCCTAGATCATACCACAGCAGGCAGGCATCTCACCTACCTATCTCAAATTCATGGTCTTAAACTCCCTGTCCCTGGAAAACAAACCCAAAGGAATCTTAGCAAAAGACCAAATAGAAGTCCCAGTGATAATTACTAGGCTAATCTACTGAGTAAATATGCACCAAGCACTAGCTTTTAAAACCATAGCTCTTTAATTCCATGCTGATTATTTATGTTTGTTTTGCCACTTCTCTCAGCCACTTACTATGGCAGCAATTGGCCTCAATGAGAGCAATTATTTTCCACAGGACTGGTTTCTCTTCACCTCTTCCTGCCCACGTCCCATTCCTGGAATATACAGGATGTATTGGACAATTTTCCTCCTCGCTCCAAATGAGTGTTACAAGTTTGGACTTTTCTATTTATTTTAATTACTCTGTGGCTTACCATGAGAAAATATTGTCCTAAACTGTAAAATAAAGATTTTACAAATAGATGGGTTTTTTTCATTTTATGATTTCAAAGCTATTTTTAGAGATTTGACCACATCCTTAGAGTTCACACTGGTGACTCTTGTAGCTGCACAAGATGCAAAAAGTAATTAGAGCTGAATTGGACTTGATGCACCTGCTGGGCCACCACATGCAGCCTCAGCAGAGGCACTCAGTACACCTGCCAGTTTACTTGAACTCATTGTTCACTCTTTGTTCTCCAAAGAAGAAATAATTTGGCAGTGGATCCTTTCTTTCAAGACATATTTCATTTAATCCAGCATTGACCATCCTGAGTAACACGTGCAGCTGTAGCTTCTGGGGTGTTTTGAATCTCCCCTGCCCTGTCCTTGCCCTCAATGGTGTCTCCCAAGATGTTAAACCTCTGAATGGCAGTGACCTTGTCAGCACCATTTCTCAGTGGTGGGCTTTAAATTATTTTTGTTCCACTCCACTTGAGTTCTACAGAAATGTCTACTAGCCAGCATCCCCTGAAAATGTGGATATTTCCATGCTTTGCCCTGGGCTGCAACAGCATCATGGATCATGCCCAGAGAATCATTCCCATATGAATGTATTTGGGGCTGGAAGCACAGAGGTACCTCTCAATGAGAGCTACACATCCAAAACCTTCTGTACCTGAGCTGAAAGTTCATCAACAACTTAATGTACCTGCACTTGTGCAGAGGAGAAACACTGTTCTTCTTTTAAGAGCTTCTCAATACCATTTCTTCCCACTAAAGTAAAAAACTTAAATGTGTCACTCTTTTTTGCTTTTCACAAATGCATTTATTGAAATGCCCAGGTGGAGTTTTGCCAAAATGATCTTTTGAAATTTCAACTGAGCTGAGATTCAGCTTCTCTGCATAAAATTTGCTCTAATTTTAATCATCAATTGTCTTCTAAAAATGCTTTTAGAAAACTTTCCTGCAAGCTCTAGTGTCCTTCACTATTAGCTACCTGTAATGTTTTCACAGTTAGCCATGGCATTCACTTTTCTGCTGGGTTAATCTTACCCTTACATCTCCAAAGAATCATGTTTAAGTAAGCTTCCATCCTTGTTCTTACATAAGCAGATGTTCCATATAGACTTCTTTTTTGAATACTCTTCAGGAATATTTATCAGACTAAATCTACTACAATCAACAATTTTATTATTGTTTCTATTAATAGAATTAATTTTATTTTTGTTTTCAACTGAGACTGGTGTCTGAGGCTGCACTGCTGCCTGGTAAAACACAAACATTTGTGCTGACCAGATTTACATTTTGATTTTTATTTCTTTTATAAATATCTAGAAAATGTCAGGTTCAGGTCTTGGTTTGCATAACTGGCACCCAGAAATGTAAAAATGAAAAACTGTAAAATTGAATAAATTCCCTAATTAGAGAGCTGGAGTCCCTCTGCTCTGGAGGCAGGGTGGAAGCACTAGCAGTGAAGAGAAGGTTCTGGGGAGACCTTAGAGCCCCTTCCATGGCTAAAGGGCCTACAAGAGAGCTGGAGAGGGACTTTGGAAAAAGGCCTGCAGGGACAGGACAAGGAGCAATGGCTGAAGCAGGGTAGATTTAGATGGGATATTGGAAAGAAATTCATGGCTGTGAGGGTTGGGAGGCTCTGGCACAGGGTGCCCAGAGCAGCTGTGGCTGCCCCTGGGTCCCTGGCAGTGCCCAAGGCCAGGCTGGACAGGGCTCAGAGCAGCCTGGGACAGTGGAAGGTGTCCCTGCCATGGCAGGGGTGGCACTGGATGGGCTTTAAGGTTCCTTCCAACCCAAAACCTCCTGTGATTCTACAGTTCTATGATTCTGATTTCTGCAGCTATTTCTGCAGCTTTTTGTAGAGCAGGAGCTGCTTTATACAAATGCAATTCTCAGCTTGGCCTCATGCTGAGCGGACATCCAGTGTTCAGTAATCTCTGAATCTGATGCTGCTGTCTGGCAGTGCAGAATGGCACTGGCTACAACAAAGAGTTTATTGCATATGAAAAATAACTGTCCTCAGAGTAAAGACAGGCACTAAAGCACAGTGTCCTCCATAAACTCTTAATTCACCCAACCTCTGGGTTCAGAAATAAACACATACATAATTTCCAGGCAGTGAAAAATATAGAGTAATGCAAAAATTAAAATAATCCAAAGTATCTCTTATCATGTACAGCCAGGATTATCTGTATTGCAAAACTGATTTGTCAAAAAGAGGAAACATATGGTTTCACTGTCAGCAAGCTTTGGGTTTATGTTTTGCTGATAAGAAAAAAGAAATGAGAGAGCAACCTAGGCATACCTGACTGGTAAACATTTCCCATTTTCCTTCCACAGCAAAACAGTGACTAAAAATCAAATACATTGCATAAGTATCTACCAAAATGATCTAAACTACAGAAGTAATTACCTGGAAGCATTACCTGTTAGCAAGGCTGCCACTTGCTGTCTGTGCAGAAAGAGAGCAATCCATGTCTTCGCCTCATTATTCCCAGACACACAAAGGTCACCCCTTTGCATTGCTTATTGTTGGTGATTTAATATCACTAAAACATGCTGGAATAACTAGATGCCAGAAAGAAAGAAAATACTAGGCTCTATCAATCCTGTAGAAAATATTATTACTGCAAGTCTCTTTTCCTTCAGAAGCACACCTCAGAAACTGGTGTCCCTGAAATCACAGGCATGTTAAACATCCACAGCAATCTCACAGAAGAGCTCTGGGAAGAGCTCACTGTGTTAAAAAGCAAAAGAAAAGCAGCTAGAAGTGAAATATAAAATAAAGCAGACGTAGCAAAGCATCTTGTTAAGAGTGAAACTGTCTGGCCCTGGCAATGGTCCCCTCACCACCATGCCTTTGCTTCCTTGCAGAGCTGGCCTCGAGTTCTGCCGGGGCTGGGCTTTTAAACCAAAAAATGGCCACCAGGATCTGATCCTCCCACAAGAAAATCCAGATGCTGGCATGGCTTTTAAAGAAGTTAGTGTTAAACATGATACCAGACCTACAGTAAAAGAGCAGGGTGAGACCCAGGCTATAGAAGCTGCAGAGATTAACCAATGTCCTCAGCTGTGCTGCAGTCCCTGGGAAGCTGCTGTGGAGATGTGATAAAGCTCTTACAGACCTGTCTGCCTTCCAACACACAGGAAAGGCTCTATGAAATTACTCCCTGGGGGAAGCTTTGGAGGTTCAAGTGTGGCACAAACCACGTGCACCAAAACACAGCCCTCTGCACACCCATCACTGCAAGGACCACCTCAGAGGCAGGGTCAGGCTTGGCCACCATTCCCCCAGGGGCTTCACACCCCAAACTCTGATGGAGACCTGCAAGAACTGTGAACAGCAGCCACAGGACTGTTCCTCTGTGTCAGTTGCACAGAGGAACATCTGGACAACTGCACAGGGTAAAACTTGCAGGTACCAAAGGAACACATCTGTCACAGCACATTACCTGACAAAAGAAATGCAGCTTATTAATATGTGGTTCTGGCACCTGCCTCATATCAGCATCTCTGAATGAATATATTCCCCATAAAACAGTCCGTGTTTCTATTGATAAAACTATTTTTAAAGTGTGATAGAAGGAACCCAATATCTGATGAATCTTACAGGCCACCATTAAAAATCTGTAAAAAAACTTTTTCAGAAAAGCTTGTTCTCCCATCAATATGTAATTTCCATGCAATTAGGAAGGAGAACAAAAAGGTCTTTGAAGAGAGTTTATTTCTGTGTTTGCACATCCATGCTCAAATAAGTTCTCTGCTCCCACCTCTGTTATAGCAGGTACCTCAGGCTCACTCCTACCCACTTCATTTTATTCTGTGGTCTGTTTTGTAGGTAAAACTGATTTTTCAGCACATGTAATTTACAACATGCAAGGGTTCAGGTGCTGAGACTCCCACATCCATCACATTTTGGGCAGCATTTCTTTCATGGAATCACAGAATGGTTTGGGTGGAAAGACCCTTAAAGCTTATCCCATTCCATCCCCTGCCATGGGCAGGGACACCTCCCACTATCCCAGGTTGCTCCAAGCCCTGTCCAACCTGGCCTTGGATGCTGCCAGGGATCCAGGGGCAGCCACAGCTTCCCTGGGCAACCAGTGCCAGGGCCTCTCCATTCTCTCAGGTCACCATGGGACCTGCAACACGGGAGTCCCAGGGCAAGTGCACACTTTCCCTCTGCCACCAGGTCCCTCTGTTCTCATGGTAGGCACATCCTTGCTGGTGTCCTTCATTGGGCCAGCGAAGTCTGTATGTTTATAATCTCAACTTTCACCATTATTTTTTCCCAGTACTCATGAATAATCTCTCGTTCATTAAACAATTGTAACATTTCTGCAGAGGGTGCAAAGTGATCCACTAGCTGGAAAGTCAGCCCCTGGAGAAGCCAAAAGAAACCCCAGATGTATTTCCACAGGGAAAGCACATCTCTGTTAGGAGCCATGGACAGAGGAAGGATAAAGGATGCCCCACCAGAAAAGTGGACAGGACAGAGGTTGTGTGCTGCCCCATGGGGAACCTCCTGCAGCATCCCTGGAGGAAGAGCAGCATCCCTGCTTGTCCACTGCCCACCCTCAACATGCTCCACTCTCCTCCACTGCTGTGGGAGCTGCAGGACACAGAACTCAGCCTGGCTGCATTATTTGCCTTGCCTGGCTCTGGGTTATCTGCCTGCAGCAACTCTTTGATCTGGCTTGTGCACAGTGAAGTGCACATGCTGGGGTACTGAACAGGGCTGATAAGAGCAGATGTGCCTGGGTGATGTGGCCAGTGGCCTCTTGCTTATGCACAACACTTGCCAGACTGGGGCCACATTGCACTGACCTACTTTGACCAAAAACCTTCTCAAGGAGGAAGGGTCCAGAGCTGGACAAAAAATATTTCAGTCATTAAAAATCCACTCCCAATGTGAAATTTTAAGTGGACCAGACCTGCATGCTACTTGATGGTTATATATTAATTTTTTTTTTGCCAAAAAGCTGAAAACATAGGAATTGCCTTTCCACAAAGAACTGATTTGTAAAGAATATAGAAACTTTTCAACCTTTTATCTTTGAAACTACTTTCCTGTTTTAAAACAGATGATGGAATACAGGTTTGTTAATTTTCATGGGGAATTTCCAACCACCCTGTTAAGCAAAACAAGCCTGGGTGCTACAGACCTTACCTGCATTCCGTCCCCCTGGCTGGCCCACTTTGGCTTCCCTAAGTCTTTCCCAAGAGCAAACTGAAGCTAATCCTGTCCTTGGTTTGCTGTGTTAAGCTATGAAATGCACACCACAGAGCTGTGACCTGGCATCCACAACTGTCAGCAAGAATTTTTGTGAATAATTGATTTTTTCAGACACCAGTCTGAAAAAGTTAGCAATAGCATGTCATTTATTATGGTGATAGAAGTCATTCATGGGTTGAGAAACCAACAGCCAGATTAAAAACCCTTCTCTGTGGTTTTATAATTTTTTATTTTTCTTCTCTCCTGGTTGGTTTTTTTCCTGACAGTTTGGCTTTCCTATTCTGGGCTTCACACAGAGGGTCATGCAGCCAGCAGCTTGGCCATGGCCACCAGGGCAACCTGCAAACTGCTGCAAACCTGCAAACCTGCAAAGTGAGAGCCACACAGAATTCTGACAGGAAGTGCTCAAGCACAGCAATGATTAACAGCACAAGTGAATAAACACATCTGCTTTCAGCCTCCCTGCAGGCAGGAACTAGTGCAAGATGGCACAAAGACTGACAGGAATGCCAGTATAAGGACAGGGAACCAGTGCATTGTGTTTGCTTTTTCCCATTTAAAAAGTCAAGCATTGCAGGTCAGTTATGCACAGAATGACAGGCAGCTTGAGAGAGCAGAGCAGAGGACAGCAGCCCCAGATCCTGCCCTTCTTTTGTACATGGCTAGGGAACTCAGGGCTACAGCTGAAAATTCAGCTTCTGGTCTGAAACAGATTAAATTAATTAAAACCTTAGTCCTAATCTAAATTTCTGCTGGTATTAACAATAATGAGCCAAACACCAGAGCTCTCTTGCCTGTGCAAAACTGCCCCTGGTTTTGTGGGGCATCACTTCTTAGAGGAAAATAGAACCCCTGTGGCCAGTCCAGATGCCTCTTTTGACCCAATCAACTGGCAAAGATCTTGGAAATAACTGTGGCTGTAAGCAGAAACCTTCCTGGGTGTAATTCTGCTTTTACAGAAGGCACAGATTTCTGCTCTTCTGAACAGGAAAAATCAAACCCCGAAACTTGCCCTTTGCACCTCTCTGAGCTTCCACAAGCCTCCCACACACTGTTCCCAGCCCACACATACACTCAGGGAATTTTGTACACCACCCTTTCACCCTACTCAATTTCTGTCCCCATTTTGAACTCCCCTCAAATTCATTCCCAATCAAAGTTCCTCTGCTTAGGAGTCTGGAATACATGAGCAGCATTGTGACTGGCTTTATTTCATCCCAGAAATAACAATGGAATCATCTCTCCCAGGTCTATTGGCAGTTAACCCATCCCTTTACCCAACCCTGCTTCTGCCAGCCACCACCACTCCAATCTGGGCTGAGGTAGCTGTGACTGCTGCCCCTCCAAGCAGCTACAGACCCCCCTAAAGATGCTGCTGGGCCACAGGGGCTCTGCTCCACTGCAAAGGCTCATTTGTAATCCAGGCACCAGCTCAACCCCATCCCTGAGACCCTCAGCAGACACAGGAATTGATTTATTTTGGGGAGCAGTTGCTCATTCTGCAACTTCTGCATTTCTCTCTGTCATCTGACAACCAAACAAGAGGCAGACGTTCACACAGACTGCAAAATTACCTCTCTGCTAATCCTGATCCACTCAGCCAGTCAAAACTGTTCTTTAGAATAACACGCTTGCTCATCTGCAGCTGCATTTCAAAGTCAACGTGTCAATAAAATGCCCATTTGAAAACTAACAATTGTCCTATGCGTTAGCTTGTCCCCATCATAATATTGAAGGCAAGACTCTACAGTGCACATAAAAAGTCAGTGGCAATCATGATTAATAAGCAAAAGCATGCCAATTCCATCATAGTTCTAAATTTTGTTGCTGCAGAGTTGCAGAGATGCTTCAGGATGCTCTGCTTTTCCAGGGGAAAGGTCCAAGGATGTCCTGGCTCTGACACAGTGGGAACAGCAAAACTGGCAGTAGTTTTGCCCTTTAAAATAGACCACTCCACACCACCCAGAAAATGCTGGGTTAACCACTGTCATTGGGATGCTTCTGTGTTTTAAGACTGACTTGTGATTTTTTAGATTTCAGTGTTTTGGATCCAAAGCATTCAGCTCACCTCATTCATTAGCTGAAATTCAGAAGTCTACTAATAATGTGTCTCTCTATCCTAGGTAATTTCAGAGTAGCTAGGACAAAGTATTGGAGAATACCACAGGGAACAATCTTGCACTGTGGAGGACTCAGAAAACCCAAAAGCTCTCTTCCTTCTCTATTCTGTACTGTTCTAATGCTTTAATGACAAGCACAAAAATCCTTCCCTCAAAGCAGTATCAATGCCTGGTGCAAATGCCTAGCCACCCAGATTAACACCTTGCAGTACAGGAGATAAAGCCAATTAGCTGACATTCTGCAACTGTCACTTCTTTTACATTACTTAATACAAGGTTTGACTTTGAGCTCATGGGAGAACAAGAAAGGAGAAATAACCCTGGGGAAATTACAAGCCCATATATTCCAAGTTGTATCACCTTCTGCCCCGTGGAAATGGAAATTTGGGATCCATGTTTTCTTCTGCAGCCTAAAAACTGAACCACATCTGAGGATCGCAGGGACAAGATAATAAAATTCTATGAATCTGTAATGCAGGCCAGCACTCCGGCTTCGAAGAACAACTTTGTTTTTGCTGTCCTGGAAGAGTTACTGTAAGTTCTTAGTAACATAATTTCAGTTTCTGCACTGCCAAGGAAACTCACTTCAGAAAAAATAAAGCTGCTCACAACAAAAAAACAGACAGTTTAAGTCACACCATAGGTACATCCACCCTGGTACTGGCATCCCACCAAGGCCACCAACATCCAGGCTACAACTGAGCCAATAGGTGCTGTCCCTCTCCTATCCTCCAGCAAACTGCAACTTCTATATGTTCTAAGCAAGAGACCCCATCCCTTTCTTTCACTGGTGTCTGCTAGATAATTCCTTCCACAACTAGGTCTGAATAGAGCATTCACTGCAGGCTGCAGCATTTCCCACCTCATGAAACCCCTCCCGTTCACTGGTCTGGAAAGTGGAGGAACAAGGCAAAACCACAACTACAGACAACAGCCCAGCAGTGAGACCTACTAATTTTAAACCTGTCATAATGAGTGTTTCTGCCAGATCCTGCATTTATTGTCCCACTGTCTATGGCTGCACTGATGTGTTTGTCAATGCATTTCTATGTTGACAGAAGTATGTGCTACCTGGTCTGAAAGAGCTATAGGAGGGTATTGAGGAATGAGAGGAACCAAAGCAAAAAAAAAGGTGCCACCCTGGATAACCGGAGGGCCAGAGCTCCCACTTCAGCAACATAAGGACTAAAAATAATGATATGCCTTTGTGCTCCTCTGTCTTTTTCCTGTTTCACCCAAAAGACCCCAGTATAATCTGGGCAGCATCAGAGGCACCAGTACCTCACTGGCATGGACAGACGACAGGACCCTGCTCCATGGTGATACAGGGCAGGAGAGTGCTCAGGTCACTTGACACAAGCCTTTCAGAATCTCAGAAGCTTTTCCAGAGAATTTACTGTGCCTGGCAAGCACTGGTCGATGAGTGTGCACAGAACACTACTGGAGCACGGCAGTAACGCTGTAAATGCTGCTGTGACAGCACAGCAGCCATAGTACAGAAGGCTTCTTCTCAGCTCCAGACCTCTGCTGTCCTCTTCCCCTGCCCCATGCTCCTGCCCTACACATTTGCTAACCTTCCCTCGGGGTAAGCCAGGCTCTCATAGCTCCTCAGGGAAGCACACTGCTGACCCTCCCCAAAGAGAGGGTGGGATCATTCTCTCTGCTCCTGTCAGTCCTTCAAAAGAAGGCAAGACCAGGAAAAGTACAGGGTGTTTGAATCTCACAGCTGTGTCTCAGGAAGCTCTAAGACCTCTAAATACTACAGGCATCAGGGCTGTACTAAGGAACTTCCTTTAATTTCTCTCTCATTCATGCGTTAATTCAAATGGAAATCCTGCCACATTTTTTTCATCCTCTCAAAAGGAACATGTGAGGGAGTTTATCTGTGCATATCTTTATTATCACCTTATTGATCATGGTCAGAAATAACATAAGGGGGCACTCAGCATCAAAAAGGATCACCAATAAGGACATGATGTAATCAAAGATATTGTATAAACACTGTGCAACAATTGGCAGAAAACACTGATGTATAAATAACATTGTCACATTTAGATGAACAAGAATTTAATTTAAAATTATACAAGTAGCCTTTCAGCTATCTAAACTGCTTAGGGCTGCCAGCAGTACATCCACCTGACTCAATAGTTCCAAACGTTTTTTTGCGAAGCTGGAATTGCACCGTGGAAAAGTGATGCCACGCCGCGGGAGGTGGGAGAGCGCTGGTAGCCGGCTGGCTCCAACCCCCTTTCCCCTTGGCGTGCGTCACGAGCGGCCGCTCCCCGCCTCTGCCACCGGCAGGCAAAGGGCAGCGGATCGGCCGAGCTCGGCGGGGTCCATGCCAACAGATACGGCCGATATTCATGGACCCGCGTCTGAGATAGAGGCGAAGGAACAAGGGAAGGGCTCTCTGCGTGTGTTTCCGAGCTGCCTTTATTTCCCGCGCTGGGAGCGGAGTGTGTGCGGTGTGGCTGTTGTCGGGCAATGCAGCTGTGAGGAAAAGCCACACGGGGATCCGGAGCGGCCGCTGCCATGACAAGCGGCGTGCCGCGCGCTGAGCCGATGGCGGGCGGTGGCGGGAAGAGGAGCCCCGGCGTGCCCAAGGCAATGCGGGGCGAGTGGGCTGTGGGGGGGAGCAGCGATGGAGCAGAACTGCCTGTCGCAGTGGCGCCCCGGCGACACGGAGTGGGGGGCGGGCAAGCCGAGGGAGCGAGCCATGGGAAAGAATGGAGAGCAAAGGGAAAGCGGGACTTCTTAAGTGGGGGCTGCCCCCTGGGAGTGAACAGCCCGGCGATGAATCAGGGGCTAACTAGGAGGAGAATCGGGGGGTAAAACCAATAGGAAAAGGGGATGGAAATGTGCATGCCAATAAGTGAGGGGAAATATCGTAATTGACTACGAAAGTTCTGGATTATGGGTGTAAACATGCACAGACAGACAAGCTGCCAGGGGCAGGGTCTGCATCATAGGCAGTGAAGAATCTAGAATCCTCAGGAATCGACCTTCGGGAGAAACCACTAGGAAAAACTGAACAGGGGTGAACAGGAACAAACCATTGCAACATTTGAACAAATTTCTTAAACAGTTAAACCTCAAAATCCCACTGCTATAGAAAAGCCCCAAGAAGCAGCAGAAATGGTGAAGAGCATGAAGAGAATTAAGAGAAGACACCCAGCTAAGGTCTGGCAAAGCCCCATGTGCTCAAGTATCACTGCTGGTCCTACAGCCAATGCAGCACAACCAAGCCCTGACCCAGCATATTTCAGCTTAGCACCTTACTGAGAACTCCTGTGTGGATATTCTCAGTTCAGTCGAAGAAAGAACAGAGATAATTTCTCACAGGCTGAGCCTGGGAATCTTAGAGGGAAAGAATTCAAACAGTTATTATCTCTTTTTCTGTAACCATTGTTTATAGATATGGTTTGCTAGAGTGTGCTATTAATAGCTCACCAATAGTGTGAGAGGTTTTCACCTTAAGACCAATCAGGTCTTCGGTCTACCACTATAAGAACTATAGATTTCTAATAATAAAGCATCTTTCATGCCTTCTGCATCATGGAGTCAATGCTAATTACTCTCTGGTCGGGGGAGCCCCTGTGTCAACACTCCTGCTCCACAGTTTTGGTGTAGTTGGCTTGGAAAAAATGGTCTTTGTTGTTCTGGCTGGAGACATGGCTGAGAGGAGCCAGGTCTATCAATATCCAAGGGATTAACTGAGGGTGGATTTCTAATCTGAACAGCAAATAGTTTTTGGCAGATTGGCATTTCTAGCTATTTTGCCACAGATCTATGCAGAGCAAGATTAACTTATCAGAATCAGAATGACTGAGTGTAACACAGAACATGCCACTTCCAAAATTCCTTTTAGTGTGGACAAACCCAGGCCCACAAGACCTTGACACAATATATAAAAGCAGCCAAATATACATTATTTTAAAGAAGAGAAAAGTCAGTAATTAGAAACACTATCAGGCTAGAGCAACAGGGTCTACACTTGGGTTTGAGTTAATTCTCTAAGCACATTTCCCAGAACTTGTTCCACGTTTTCAAATTAACTGCTCTATTAAAGTCAAATTAAACAGTCAAGCACATTCAGAGGATACAGTGTAAAGCATTGCTATGCTAGTAGTCCAAATACATTTGCCAGTTTCTATAGGCACGACAAAATCAGGTCATTAACGAAGTCTGTTAGAACTTCACGAGCTGAATAAATCGCAAGGATATGAGAGGACAGGCTGCACATGAGAAGGTCCCTGGATTTCAGCAGCACTCAGCTCTGCTTGCATTGAAGCCAGGGAAAAGCCCATCTACCCTGTGATCTGAAGAAAAGAGGAAGAAACCCCAGCAAGTAGCAGGTCACCACAGCTGCACCAAGCTCCAGCATCCTTCCATCTCACCTTGGTCCTGGACTCCAGAGGTGGCTGTGGCTGGGAATATGCATCTCCTGCTGCCCGGGCCAGCTGGTCCAGACCATGGTTCTGCTCCCTTCAGTCCCAGACACCCAGCAATGCCACAGCCCTGCGCAGCAGACATCTCCCCCACCAGTTCAGACCGTCTGCCACCTTGCATTACCTCCAAATTATTGAAGCCACTTAAGCCAAAGAGGTTTTGAAAGGATGTTATGGTCTATGCAATCGAATTAAATAACAAAACTCCAGGGAGTAGAAAGATAAGAAGAAAAAAGCTTTGATTGGTTTCTCATTCCACCCTTCAGTGTATTACCATATTCCATTAAAAAACTGCTATCTTAATTCCCTTCCCAGCCCGGTGATATGCGCCCAGGAGCAATGTCTCTGAGAACCAACACCTTCCATCCTTGCCAGACACTCCCCTCTGCCCCCACACACTCGTCTCCTGTGCCCGTGGCCATCCCAGCGACCGAACCCCAAACTTCTACCAATGAACCACAGCGCCTCCTCTCCGGGAGCAATCATCCCCCCGGGCGCCAGCAGCCCCCCGGGTGAGCCGCTCGGACGGCTCAGGAGTGCGGCTGCTGTGTGCAGCCCCGGCGGTGCTCGGCCCCGAGCCCGAGCCGCAGACCAGGACCGGCCCCGCTGGTCCCCGAGTGCAGCCCCGGGAGAGCTGTCCCAGGGTCGCCGGGACCGGCAGGGATCCTCCGTGCCCGCGGTGGCTCCGGGACGGCTCCGGGACGGCTCCGGGACACCCGTCTCGAGGCGCTGCGTGCCCGAGAACTTCAAGGGGGCGCATCATTGTCCCCTCCGCGCTCCGCGGCTGCAGGGACCGGCCGGAGGCGGCACGGAGAGGGACGGGAGGGGCCCCTGCCCGGCGCGGGGTTCCGGAGCTGAGTGGGAAGGCTACGCAACCCCGGCTGGGGTCTCACGCGCCCACTCCCGGGGATATACAACACCTCTGTCCAGGGATACCGCATCCTGCGCCGGTCACCCCGCATCCCTACGCGCGAGGGATCCCGCATCCTGACCGGGGTCTGGAGGGACCGCTGGCATCCTCCCTCCCCTCCGCTGCGATCCAGGAGGGAACTTTTGCGAGGAACGACGCGGGACCACGCTCGTACCTGTGTATCCGCGGGGGCCGCCGCTGTCCCGCCCTAGTGGGGGGATGCCCGGCGCGTCCAGCCCCGGTGTGGTGGCGGCCGGCATGGCTCCGCC